>JAPKLY010000295.1:486956-502641 GCA_026898435.1 Prunella vulgaris
GAAAATTAAGATTACCAAAATTTACGTACTAAGAAATTGTTTGAGATATGAACAACCAACCATTTATTTATAGGTGGCAGGTGCATACGATATTTGCATTCGGGGGAAGTCGAACACGCGATTTCTGGGCATCTCAAAGGTGGAGTGTTCCACTTGGGCACTTATTGTTTTCGTTCATTTTCATGCAAATAATTGTATACAAAACCAAATTGAGTCACATTTTTTTTAATTTATCAAATTAATTAATTTTTGTTTATAATTTTATTACATATATATTTATTTCATGGGGCACTTACTTCTAAGGCCAATTGTAACACTAAAACTACAAATTAAAGATTTTACCTTTAAATATTACAAGTACAGACAAAATGCACCTTTCCACGCCAGATACTGATATTAGTGTACTTTGTTCGAGCATATTTGTGTACTTTAGACTATATTACTGTGAAATGATGAATGTGCACTGTAGCTATCAGATAGTGTACTGTAGATGTCAAAACGAGTATAAATCAGTGTATGGGGGGAATACACTGATATCAAATATTTCCGAAAGTTAAGAAAAATGCTCTAACACGCTCAGTCAGGAAGATCCTAATGTTACTCAGCAAAATTGGTAGTCCGCAGGGGCAAGTCAGTAATGGAGTCAGATAGGCTGAGTGTGAGTTGTGTGCTCAGAAGCTCAGTAGAGATAACAAACCTACTGACTGCTCGGAAGCAAGTCAGTTGGACTACTATCTCAGTAAGCTAGAGTACGTGCGGAATGTGAGCCCTTAGTTTCTACTCGTTTTAGTTTGTGAAAACGTTTTCTCTGAGTTTTGCTTAGTAAATGGTGGTTAAGGCTGGTGCACAATTTTAAAGGTCAGGATGATTGATTCAACCTGAAGATCAAAACAATGCAGTATGCTTAGTTTAATATGATAACAGTTATGATCCTGAGCAAGAATGTAAATCAGCAAGCAAGGATCTTTTTAACGTGGTTCGGAGATAGCCAACTCCTACGTCCACGACCTGATTTAACAGAAAGCTACCCTCAAAACCCTGAGGATAGGTACTTGGGTTTTACGTGCCAAGGTACACGAATAGCCAATTTCCTCTTTTAGGAACTGACCCCTGGGCGTTTTACAAGTCCCAGTCCTTCTAACCAACCAATCTCACACCCTGAGTGGTTTGGTATTCTTGGTTTCCAACTAAGGATAGCCCTAGCAATACAAATCGATGCTAAAGGTTAGAGCTATCAAAGCTAAGCAAATACAGAGTGAATCCTACTACAACACTAGAGAAATTTAATTGCAGAGTGTTGTTCAAAGTATGCTTTGAGTGCTTGGATTCTTGAGAGCTTTTGCTTGGAAATTTCCCGTTAGCCTTGAATGGGTGCAAGGCTCTCTGTATTTATAGGAGAGATTTGAAATAGATCCGTTGGAGGAAATCCACCTAAATCTTCCTATTTTAGGTTGGTTGCAGGCTAGATGTACTTGTTGACCTTTTTCCCATGCTTAATCTGGAAAATATTGTCCCGCCGCCTGCAACTCTGAGACGCATTAAATGCTGAGCAGACTCCGTACTTGCGTGTCTAAAGGCGATTGGCTCTCCGTACAAACGGCTAGTTGATCGTCTTACACTTGTCCTTCCTCGTACATTCAATACTCAGAGTCTCTTGTCATTTACTCAGCATGAATGTTTGTCTTTAATGGAGTCCACTGACATTCTCCTTGTCTCTCAGGTGTTAACATAAATGTCAAATGTCTCATAGCATAAATAACCTTTTTGCTTTGGACTTACATGAGTCAGATAAACTGACCCAAGGCTTAAGTCAGGTCTTATGAGCATTCAGCTCAGCCTGATAGGTTATTCAGCCCAGTATGTGTAACCTTTTTGCTTTGGACTTACATGAGTCAGATAAACTGACTCAAGGCCTAAGTCAGGTCTTGTGAGCATTCAGCTCAGCCTGGTAGGTTACACTTACTCTTTACTGACTAAATTCTGTCTTGAGCATGCTTAGTGTACTCAGTAGAAACATCAGCCAATGGTACTCCGAATTATCTTCAGGATGGATCTTCAAGCTTCGGTCTTCAGCTTCAGTTCAGGCAATCTTCAACAAGACTGACTCTGAACTTCTTCAGGGTGAGTTGCACTTCAGACTTTAGGCAATTGGGTTGACTCCAATATTCTTCAGTCTTCAACACGTTCCCCTTGAACTGAATCCCTAATCTGACTATCCTGAACTAGATAATCCTGACTGACTGTACTTAGGAAAATCATCAGGGGTTTTGGGATCTAATCAAAACACTCAGATTGTCCTAACAATTTCCCCCTTTTTGTTGATGCCAAAACCCTTAAGCAAATTCCTAACCTTCTATACAATCAACTGACTTAGTCAGTGAAAATAGTTCAGTACCTCATGATAAACTAGGCACTTAGTCTATAAGATGGAAACAAGGAATGGGTTAGCACAGTTCTTGATAGGAATACAGAAAAGTAAATTCAGGAGTCAACAAGAAGTTGTACTTAGGAAAATAAAATAACTTCATTGATTGATCTGAAAGTACAAGCATCCTGAAGCTATTACAACATTTTCCTGACAACTAACTCCTAACAACTACTCTTCATCCATATTCCAATCAGCAAGAGGAATTTCATACATCTCCAAGACTCGGTGCAGGATCTGCTTCATCCTATTCCGATCACCAACTGTCCCGGCAACACGTCCTACTCTGCTTCATCCAGTTGCTTGGAGGTCCCAAAGAGTGGAGGAGGATATCTGATGAATTCCGGCGGAGCGATCTCAACTCCTGCTATGTCAGCATGTCTGATAATTTCAGCCCAAAGATCAGTGTGCTCCTGCGCCATCCAGTGGTGGAGGATGACATCTTTTTCTTCATTCAGGTCGTCCCATAACCCCACCACATAGAATAGATATGCCCATCTATTCCGGATTGGAATCCAAACCTCCAACATCTCCACAGGAATGAAATCCTCAACCATCTGAAGTGGAGGAGGGCCCTGACCCGGATTGACCACTATCTTCCTCTGAGTCTTCTTCCGAGATCCAGAAGGCGCTTTCTTTTGCTTCTGAATCTGCGAAGTCAGATACTCTTGGTTTTCTTTCAAGCGCTAGATCTGACTGAGTAGCGAAATCTCCTTCATTTTCGCCTGTTTCTCCGACTCAGTCATCACTACTTTCTTCTGAGTGGTCGTTCCGGGGTGCAACCCTTCTTCCAGTTCAGTGTAAAGGGACTCCAGGGCAGGATCCTCAGAGGACTTCAACCTCCTTGGATCTGAGCCTTCAGCAGTCTCAGCGGTAGAGACGGTCCTGGTTCTCTTCTTGTCCGCAGCTTTCAGTTAACTGGGGAAGACTTTTCTTGCCTTTTCCTGCAATTTGCTTCCTTTCTTCCCCCTTTTTGGTATCATCCTCGTTGATTTTGCCAACTACTTCTTCGACTGAACCAGCGAGGATTTTGAACTGATCTGCCATCTCCTGCTGCTTGCCCTGAACACGTCCGATCTGATTTACCATACCTCTCAGATCGACACTGAGTCCCTAAATCGCCTCTGAATGCTCCGACTTCAGTCTGCCCTCAAAGCTTCCCAACCTTGAATCTAGGGCTCGCTGAATCTCCTTCTTCTCCTCCTCGTACATCTCACTCAGTAACTCCGTTTTCAAATCTTCCTTTAGCATAGCCATCTTAGCATCGACCAGCTGAGCAACCCGCTCATTTAGTTGCTGATCAAGAAATTTGGCTTGCTCAGACTCCTGCTTGGTTTGAACATCTGAGACCATCTGCTTGCAAGCCCGAATGGTCCCCTTTGCCTGTTCAGCCACAGTTGATAATTGCACTGAGTGAGTTATCCCAACCTGACCAAGGAGATCGATCATAGCATTCATCTCCCTTGCCATCTTGTCATGGTCCCGGCGCACCTTCTTCATACGATTGTTAATCAGTCCAACAGTCAGATTGAACCGATTAATCCTCATATTGTGGATGTTGAGCTGACGGTTGATAGCACTCAGTGTCCGTCCCTAAGCCCATCTTTTCTGAATCTTTCCACCGGGAATTTTGGCAAGATCACTCAGACCCTCTCGAGAAGCCTCAGCAGTCCCGGGTCTAAGGAGTGCGTCATCAGCCGGTGCACTGATCACATCAGTCGCACCTTGCTGATCGGTCTTAGCAATCTCTATCATTTCTTTCTCTCCTTCCTTCTCCTTCTCCACCATCTGAACATCCAGTTCAGGCTGAACAACCTCCTGAATAGCCACCTGATTTTCACCCTGAGCTTCACCATGCGGAACTATAACCAGTTCCATTCCATCTCATTCTCTTCCAGGCTCAGCAGCCGGAGCCTCAGGGTAAATTCTCCTGACAGTCTTGACAAAATCAATAATTTTTATCAGGTGATGGAGTGAATTTACCTCGAAGTGGTCAAAGAGAGCTGCTTCATCATCAGCCAGCTTGTCCCATTCTTTCACTTCGCCCAGCTGACCAAGTTCAGGCCATGTGGCACTTCGGATCATGGCATAGGTGCGAAGCTGCACTACTGCCTCCTTCTGAGCAGCAGAAAGATCAGGAAATCTTTTATCCACTACATCAGCCGCCCTTCCCCTTGCCACGACCTCAAAATTAGGTAGAAGCATCTCATCAGGTGCGGGGAATGGCCATGGAGTTTCAACTTGCACTCCTTCAGCCTCTTTCTCAACCACTTCCTCCATCCTACCTTCATCACCTTTGCTGCTTTCAGCAGCCTCCACTTCCCTACCTTCATTACCTTTGTTGCTTTTGCTATTGTCAGCAGCAACAGGTTCCCCCTGACCCTCATCAGACTGTACCTGCACGTCCTGATATTCTGAGACAACATTGAGGATATGATCGTCAACCTTATCTTGCTCAAGGACAAACGGCATTGGATCTGAGGGTGCAACCTTCAGAATGGCAGCAACCTCTAGGGCAGTCTGAGCAGGTTCCCCCTCCGGAGTTGCATGCTGAGTCTTTTCCTCTTCCACAAGTTTCTTCTCTCGCTCCCCTGATCCGGGATATTTGAATTTTAGTGTCTATTGCTTGAGTTCAGAAGGCTTGTTGGGCATTACCTCCGCTGGTTTTTGAGCCCGTGCCCTTGAAGGCTTGCTCACCTGAGCCTTGACTCATCAAGTCGTGCTCGCCTGAGCCTTCTTCAGGGTCTTTTTCTTCTTCTTGGTACCAGCATCCTCAGAAAATGCTCTGAAGAGGTCAACCTTCACCGGAATCTCAATGGATTGAGCCTGATCAACATCTCCGAGAGCTAAGGTCTTTAAGATCAGAGAGATCTTTGTGCCGAAATGCATCTTTGACTCAAACGTTGCCTGACCCTCCGGTGAATACTTGATCTTCTTGGACTCAGCCACCAAGAGTTGCAGAAAATATTCCTCCCAGTTAAAAGAGTGCAGAGAGGCATCCTTGATTGCCATCATAATATTCAGCT
This sequence comes from Prunella vulgaris, assembly GCA_026898435.1. NCBI lineage: Eukaryota > Viridiplantae > Streptophyta > Magnoliopsida > Lamiales > Lamiaceae > Prunella > Prunella vulgaris. The sequence continues at coordinate 492,408 of JAPKLY010000295.1, forward strand.
TTGGCCTGGAGATCTGCTCCAATCCTTCAGCAATCCCCATCACTCCCTGACTAGTCAGGTCAAAGAAGTGACGATTGAGTGTCCTCAGCACAGATTTGTACAACTCTGCCTTCAGAGGAAAATATCCATCACAGAGAGATTGAAGATAATCCCTCTCATCACCAACCCCATATTCCACTGGGTTACATCCAGAATGTCGAAGATTAAACAACTCCTTGATCTTCTGCCTTATGTTGATGGTGACCCAATTCCTCTTGATTTCATCTTCACCAATTTTCTCCTTCACACAAGAAGACAATGGGATGCAGGACTCCCATTCAGTCGATTCCTTATTCTGCTCCATCTTCAAATAAAATGCAGCAACAAGACGATGATGAAGTCTTGAGGCATCGCAGTGACTAAACGAAGCAACCCAGCATTCTCGAATAATTCCTTCGTGGGCAAAACGTCTGGGTGATTCGAGGAGAAATCACCAACAGGTTCCCAGGATATTTCGTTCCTCAAATGGAAATGATTTCCAAAGAACGAATCAACTAATGGAGAAGCCATGATGAAGATTTGAAGATATGAAGGAAAGCAGTTAGCAGAGAGAAAATATAGTAAGGAAAAGATTTGAGTGCGTAAAGGTCGCAATGAAAAAATCTTCCCCTATTTATACTAAAATCCAGTTTTAATCGGACGAGTCAGAAAATATGACTTATGAGATTCAACGGTTAAGATTAAAATGATTGAAATGTATGGATGCGGATTGCGGCCTTTTAGTTTTCAAAGCTAATGATTCAAAACTTTATTGAAAACCTTTCCCGCCCACTTTGCATGAAATGCGCGTCAGAGCATGTCCGTATTTAATTCAAATAATTTGCATTAAATAATAACTGAATAATAAATGAACGGCTGAGATTTCATGACAAAAAGATTTGATTTGACAACTAGGCAAACAGTATCAAAGATGATGCAAGCAAGATATGAGGACTGAAAATAAATCAGGAAACATACCAGTCAGTCAGATTTTGTTATATGACTGATACCACAAAAGACCTATCAGGGTGACAAGCCCCGAGTTTAGTGTCTTGAATCTTAGTCAGTCTATACTGATCATTCTTTCATACTGACTGTTCCCCTTTCATCCATTCACCTTCTCTCTTCAACTCCTTCAAACTGATCCTTAGTTAGTCGTTCCCCAGACCTTATGCATTCTGAACTGGGATTCAGATTGAATCTCCTACACCTGGGTCAAGGAGTCCTAACTCTACTGACAACTCAACAAACCTGGTTTCAGGCAAAGCCTTAGTCAGGATGTCAGCTCTCTGTTTGTCAGTAGGGATCCTCTCCATCCTTATATCCTTCTTCTCAACAGGATCTCTTATAAAGTGATGCCTGATATCTACATGCTTACACCTTGTATGTAAGACTGAGTTTTGGGATATGGCAATAGCACTATTATTGTCACAATAAATTGGGACTTCAGTAGCCTCAACTTGGTAGTCTCTCAGTTGTTGCTTCAACTAAAGGATTTGGGAGCAACAACTGCCTGCCGCCATATACTCAGCCTCAGTAGTAGACGTTGCAACACTTGTTTGTTTCTTGAAAAACCAAGAGATCAGTTTACTCCCTAGAAACTGACATGTGCCTATAGTTGATTTCCTATCAAGCCTACAGCCTCCATAATCTGCATCTGAATAACCAGTCAGTTCTAGGTTGTCATCAGAGGGATACCAAAGTCCTAAATTGACTGTACCCTTAAGGTATTTCAATATCTTTTTGGCACTCTCTAGATGACTCTTCTCCGCATCAGACTGATACCTTGCACAAACTCCAACTGCATAAGTGATGTCAGGACGACTTGCAGTCAGGTACAACAAAGATCTAATCAGTGCCATATATTCAGTCTGATTCACTGAGGTCCCCTCCTTGTCAGGATCCAACTTCTCATTTGTGTTCATGGGAATACGTGAGACTTTGCTGGACTGAACTCCAAACTTCTGAATCAACTCCCTCGCATACTTGGACTGATTTATGAAGATTCCGGAGTCAGTTTGCCTGACCTGAAGACGTAAAAAGAAGTTTATCTCTCCCATTCGTTGACATCTCAAACTTCCCCGTCATCAGCTTTGAGAATTTCTCACAAAGTTTCATGTTAGGTGATCCAAATATTATGTCATCCACATAAATCTGAACCAAGAGAATGTCTTCCCCTTCGGATATCCTGAAGAGGGTCCTGTCCACTGTTCCTTTCACGAACCAGTGGTCTATCAGGAATTGGGATAGTGTATCATACCAAGCTCTCGGAGCTTGCTTCAGGCCATAAAGAGCTTTCTTCAGGTGATATACCTTGTCACCAACTTCGAACCCAGGAGGTTGCTCAACATAAACCTCCTCGTTCAGTACACCATTCAGAAATGCACTCTTCACGTCCATCTGATACACCTTGAACTTCTTGAATGTTGCATATGCCAAAAACAGCCTGCTTGCTTCTAATCTTGTGACCGGAGCAAAGGTCTGATCATAGTCGATCCCTTTGGCCTGAGAGTAACCCTTTGCCACTAGTCTGACCTTGTTTCTGACAACAACATTCTTCTCATCCCTCTTGTTCTTGAAGACCCACTTGGGGCCAATCACATGTTGATGCCTAGGTCTCTCAACTAACTCCGAAACCTGATTCCGCTCAAACTAATTGAGCTCATCCTGCATGGCTAGGATCCAGTTGGGGTCAGCAAGAGCTTTTTGTATGCTCTTAGGTTCCTGATCAGACAGGAAACAACAAAACATAGCGCTCTCACCAAAGGACAACCTTGTCCTGACCCCCTCATTGACATCACTAATGATGTCAGCCAATGAGTGATCATCTAGCCACCGCCTCCTGCTAACAGCTGTATTGGGAGCTGCTGACGTTCCCTCACCTGATCCTGAAATGTTAGTCTCAACAATAATAGACAAAGAAGCGGAACGAGCAAGAACAGGGGACACTGAGTCATTCCCTGAGGGTTGTACAATATCAGGGACATTGTTTCCCCCTACAGAGTTGGACTCAGTAACTGTCTCAGGTGCAGAAGCATCATCACCGATAGTACGTACCTCAGGTTGAGTCTGTGCCTCCGTCTGAGACTCAACATTCTCCAAGGCTGGGGCTTGTTGAGGGTTGGCCTGAGGTCCATCCTGATCGTCATCATCATCCCATCCCTTGGGAGCATTCACGAATTTGACCTTGAACTCAGGATTCTTCAGGCTCAGTCTTGTCACCCTCTTGGTAACCCCCTCAGTGTCAGGACTCGGAACCTGTTTTCTACGCACTGATGCAGTCTCATCAAACACAACATGAGGTGTTTCCTCCACACAAAGGGTTCGACAGTTATACACCCTGAAGGCTTTGCTGACTGGGGAGTATTTTAAGAACATTCCCTCATCAGACTTGCTATCAAAGGCTTTCAGCTGGTCTTTCCCATTGTTCAGGATGAAACACTTACACCCAAAAATATGGAAATAGAAGATGCGAGGCTTCCTTTTTTTTCCACGTTTCATAAGGTGTCTGAGCATGTTTTTTGTTCTGCATAGATCGGTTCTGAGTGTAGCAAGTAGTGTTGATTGCTTCAGCCCAGTACTTCTTGGGCAGTCCTGACTCAGGCAACATGGTCCTGGCAGCTTCCTTCAGGGTCCGATTCCTTCTCTCAGCTACCCCATTCTGCTGAGGGGTCCTGGCTGCAGAAGTCTCATGAGCAATACCAAGGTCTGTACAAAAATCAGTTATAATAGAGTTAATAAACTCCGTTCCCCGATCTGATCTGATCCTGACGATGCTCTGACCTTGTTCAGTACTCAATTTCTTGAGTAACTCTGGAAGCTTGACCTGAGTCTCCTTCTTGTTCAGCAAGAAAATAACTCTAGTGTACCTGGAATAATCATCTACAACAACAAGGGTATATTTCCTACCATTCATGCTGACAGGAGTAATTGGACCAAAGAGATCCATGTGAAGGAGCTGAAGCACTCTGTTAGTTGAGAAGGCATCTTTCTCCTTGAATGAGGCTTTGGTTTGCTTGCCTTCCTGACATGCTCCGCACACGTGATCTTTGCTAAAAAATTCATTAGGTAGACCCTCTACAAGAGAAAGTCGAGAGATTTTGTTAATAATCTTGAAGTTTAAGTGACTCAGGCATTTATGCCAGAGCCAACTGAGCTCAGATGAGCTCTTAGCGACGAAACAAGTTTCAGGAGAGCTGCTCTTAAAGTCAGCAAAATAAACGTTGCCTCTCCTGACACCTGTAATCAGAACCTGCAGTGTAGATTTGTCTTTCACAAGGCATATGTTAGATGTAAACTCTACACTATATCCACGGTCACAAAACTGACTGACCGAAAGCAGGTTATGCCTAAGACCCTGAACATAGGATACATTAAGCACTCTCACAGAACCAACAACTAGAGTACCAAATCCTCTGGTGAAACCCTTAGAGTTATCACCAAAGGTTACCCGCGGGCCTTCTTGAGCTACATAATCCTGAAGGAGATCACAAAATCCGGTCATGTGCCTGGAACACCCTGAGTCCAAGTACCAGTCCTTCATCAGATCCTCTTTCTTCTTCTTCTAGCCCGCAGCGACCTGAAAAGAATCAAGCCTCAGGTACCCATCTCGTATTGGGTTTTATAGTGTCAGCCATACCCTTCGGGATCCAAATTTGTTTAACAATTCTGATGGCATCATAAGTGTAAACCTGTCTCCCAGAAACATCAACATACACAGTCCTCTTCTTCCTTTGTGCCTGGGAAGTTGAGGGTGTATGGGTGTCAGCCTGAGTCTCAGGAGCCCTGGATTGATTCATGGGGGTGGGCCTCCTGTTCCTCCTAGGACTGGGTGCGTTGGGCTGAGGTTTGTCCTGGGAAGGAGCTGCTCGAGCCTAACCTCTAGGCACTTGAGGTCTGGCCTGAGAGTTATCGGAGTCAGGTCTCCGTCGCCCTTCAGAGGCCACCTGGTTTGTCCTTCTCCTCTGAGGATTAGGACGCTCCTGATGGGCTCTGTGCCCTGTCTGAGGTCTCTGGCCCTCAGTATTCCTTGGCCTTGCCTGAGGCCTCCTCTGAACAGAGTTCCTTCCACCGTGAGCATTCTGAGGCTGAGCCTGAGAAGTGCTTGGGGCAGAGTTCTTTCCAGCCTGAGGGTTCCTAGGCTGAGCCTTGGAGTTCCCTTGGTCCTTCTTCCTCGACTCAGGATGAGGAGCTTTGGCCTTTGTTCCTCAGTCCTTTGTCTGACAGGTTCAGCAGACACTTTCTCCTTCCCTTTGCCCTTGTCTTGATGAGCAACACTAGGGCCCTTGTCATCAGTTTGGGCAGGGACAAACTTTTTCTGAGAGTTGCTCCCTGAAGCACCTCTCTTCTTTTTGCCCTTTGGGTCTTTTGAGGCATCATAGCCTAACCCAGCTTTAGCACCATCGGTAAGCTGAGAGAAACTTGTTAACTCATCAACCACTTGGGAAGATGTGTGTAACTTCTTCAACTTTTCATCAAGGCGCACATTTTCTCTTTTTAGGGCCTCAAGCTCAGTGGTGTACTGATGCACCAACTTCTGATGAGCATTCTCTTTTGAAATCAGTTCAAGATCCCAAGCAGTTTGCTCAGCTCTAAGGCGAGCTTGCCACTCAGTTTCGAACATCCCTCTCAGAGCAATCCGCTCAATGATCTGCTGTTCCTGAGCAAGGAACAGATCAGTGTCACGAGTCTCAATCAGCGAGCTGATTACACCATTCAGTCTTTCAACCGCCATTGGAGTCTCATCATGCCTATTCCGGGCATGAAGCAACTCTTCCTGGAGGTTTACTAATCCGAGGGCTTCCTCAATATATCTCATTCTGAGAGACTCAGTTAACCGATGTGCATTCATATCCACTGTGTGAATATGAGTCTCTTGCAGCTTTGAGAAGTCAACCATCAATTACTCTAGGGCAAGTTGAAGGTCGAGTTCACTTGCTGAGTCTGAGCTAAGCTTAGGTGCGTGATCTGGTTAAGAGGTAGAAGAACATACCTCATCATTTGCCATCAGGCAGAGATCATCATACTCCTCATCGGAGAAGAGTTCAGGGGATCGGCGTCCTGGGCCATCTGAATCTGAGGAGTCCTCAGCAATATAAGCTCTCCGATCTGATGCCCTGAGATGTTTCTTTGCTCTCCGATCTTCTCTCTCGCGAGCACTGAGCTCCGGATAATCATACTGATAATGTTCGGTCTTCTTGCAATGGTAACACTGATCTGCATCAGAAACACCCGGTTTGTCAGTATACCTCTTATCTGATGACTTCCTCTGACTCCCTGGTGATCGTTCAGGTTTGGAGCTGGATCTTCTGGGCTCAGTGTCGTCTCTCCTTATGGAGCTCTTCTCATCTCTGCACCGCTCAGGCTCGTCTCTTTCTCTCCTGGATTTGGAACCCCTCATCTCTTCCCTCCGGGGGCTCGATCTCCTGGGGCTGAAATACCTACGATCACGGGTGTCAGTATAAAACTTCTTATACCTTTAGAATCGAGAGTTCAGTTTCTTGAAATGCCGTGCCATCAGGCTGTTCTCCAGGGCTAGCTCGTCCTTGTTCTTATCCTTCAGAGACTTCGAGCCAGATCCAGCCTCAGGCTCAGGAGTAGCTTTAAGAGTCACACTCTTTTCCTTCTCAGGTCTCTTCTCCTCAGTCACATCCTCACTGGCAACACCCTTCGTCTTCCTCTTATCGAGGTTGAATTCCAGACCCTTTAACTCTGAGAAGAGGTGAGAGTAAGGAATGTTTGTGAGATCCTGAGTGTTCTTCAACAAGATCATTCTTTTGTCCCATTTTTTAGGGAGACAGTTCAGGATTTTTGACGACACCTCCCTCTTGGGAAAGTCCTTCCCAAGGGTTGCTAGCTCGTTCACCATCTTAATGAACCAAGCTTCCATCTGATCGATTGTCTATCCTTCCAACATCCGAAAGGCCTCAAACTTCCTAATTGCAAGATCACGTTTGTTCTCTTTAATCTTTTCAGAACCCTCACTCATCTCCTTCAGCGCATCCTAGATCTCCTTCGCGGTTTTCAGATGCATGAGCCTAATCGAATTCTCGTAAGAAACGGTGTGGAGTATAATGTTCTTCACAACATTATCCAGTCCGATTCGCTTAATCTGATCAGCAGTAAGCGCGAACCTCTCCATAGGCTCATCTCCGGCAGCCGGAACAGGGACATTATCAGCTACGGGCCAGGTGGTCTGAAGATTCCTCATAAATCTGATAGGACCATGCTCAATCACCTGGGGCATCTGATCATGGATGGAGTAGAGATGTGCAAGGACCCTGAATTTCCAATAATCATAGTTATCAATAGAGAACTCAGGAAGACTACCCTCAAGGCGCTTAGAACCGGATGCCATGATATGCAATTTTCAGAAACAAGATCTGTTCAGTTGACCACCAAAAGTTTCTCCTCAGAAATGGTTGGTAAACAAAGTCAGTGGTCTTTTGAACCACTGCTGTAATACCACTTGTTGGTCCCGAAACGAGTATAAATCAGTGTATGGGGGGAGGAGAATACACTGATATCAGATTTTTCCGAAAGTTCAGAAAAATGCTCTAACATGCTCAGTCAGGAAGATCCTGATGTTACTCAGCAAAATTGATAGTCCGCAGGGGCAGCAGGGACAAGTCAGTAATGGAGTCAGATAGGCTAAGTGTGAGTTGTGTGCTCAGAAGCTCAGTAGAAATAACAAACCTACTGACTGCTCGGAAGCAAGTCAGTTGGACTACTATCTCAGCAAGCTAGAGTACGTGCGGAATGTGAGCCCTTAGTTTCTACTCGTTTTAGTTTCTGAAAACGTTTTCTCTGAGTTTTGCTTAGTAAATGGTGGTTAAGGCTGGTGCACAATTTTAAAGGTCAGGATGATTGATTCAGCCTGAAGATCAAAACAATGCAGTATACTCAGTTTAATATGATGACAGTTATGATCCTGAGCAAGAATGTAAATCAGCACGCAAGGGTCTTTTTAACGTGGTTCGGAGATAACCAACTCCTACGTCCACGACCTGATTTAACAGGAAGCTACCCTCAAAACCTTGAGGATAGGTACTTGGGTTTTACGTGCCAAGGGACACGAATAGCCAACTTCCTCTCTTAGGAACTGACCCCTGGGCATTTTACAAGTCCCAGTCCTTCTAACCAACCAATCTCACACCCTGAGTGGTTTGATATTCTTGGTTTCCAACTAAAGATAACCTTAGCAATACAAATCGATGCTAAAGATTAGAGCTATCAAAGCTAAGCAAATACAGAGTGAAACCTACTACAACACTAGGGAAATTTAATTGCAGAGTGTTGTTCAAAGTATGCTTTGAGTGCTTGGATTCTTGAGAGCTTTCGCTTGGAAATTTCCCGTTAGCCTTAAATGGGTGCAAGACTCTATGTATTTATAGGAGAGATTTGAAATAGATCCGTTGGAGGAAATCCACCCAAATCTTCCTATTTTAGGGTGGTTGCAGGCTAGATGTACTTGTTGACCTTTTTCCCATGCTTAATCTGGAAAATATTATCCCGCCGCCTGCAACTCTGAGACGCATTAAATGCCGCATTAACTTCTACGCAGACTCGTACATGCATGTCTAAAAGCAATTGGCTCTCCGTACAAATGGCTAGTTGATCGTCTAACACTTGTCCTTCCTCGTACATTCAATACTCCGAGTCTTTTATCATTTACTCAGCATGAATGTTTGTCTTTAATGGAGTCCACTGACATTCTCCTTGTCTCTCAGGTGTTAACATAAATGTCAATTGTCCCATAGCATAAATAACCTTTTTGCTTTGGACTTACATGAGTCATATAAATTGACCCAAGGCCTAAGTCAGGTCTTATGAGCATTCAGCTCAGTCTTATTGGTTATTCAACCCAGTATGTGTAACCTTTTTGCTTTGGACTTACATGAGTCAGATAAACTGACTCAAGACCTAAGTCAGGTCTCATGAGCATTCAGCTCAGCCTGATAGGTTACACTTACTCATCACTGACTAAACTCTGTCCTGAGCTTGCTTATTGTACTCAGTAGAAACATCAGCCAATGGTACTCCGAATTGTCTTCAGGATGGATCTTCAAGCTTCGGTCTTCAGCTTCAGTTCAGGCAATCTTCAACAAGACTGACTCTGAACTTCTTCAGGGTGAGTTGCACTTCAGACTTTAGGCAATTGGGTTGACTCCAATATTCTTCAATCTTCAACATGTTCCCCCTGAACTGAATCCCTAATTTGACTATCCTGAACTAGACAATCCTGACTAACTGTACTTAGGCAAATCATCAGGGGTTTTGGGATCTAATCAAAACACTCAGATTGTCCCAACAGTACTGTAGCTGTCAAATTGGGTACTATTCATGTCAGAAAAAGTGTATTGTAGCTGTCAAACCGGTACTGTTCATGTCAAAAATTGTACTGTAGCTGTCATGTCGGTACTGTTCATGTCAGAAATTGTCATGTAGATGTCATATCTCATAATTACATAAGTCCGGTGAACAATGGTACAATATGATTGTGTACCATTGGGCTAATTGTTATACCATAGTTATGGGGGCAAATTTATTCCATTGAACTAATTATTGTACCATTGAACTAATTATTGTACCATTAACCTAATTCATTATAGACCCCATTTTGATTGACATGAGGCGTACGATTTCCACAGAGATGTATAGGAAAGCAGTCTATATTCATGTAAGGGCATTCTGGTTATTAGATGAAAATTGTTGGATATTAATTAGGTGAAATGACCCTTCGTGCAATATTAAAAAAGGTGTAGCCTTATTTGTGTTTTGGACTCTAACTAAGGTCCTGGATGTAATATTCTCTTATTTCATTAACATTTTTAATAGATTATTTTATTTTTGAGGCTGATTTAAAAGATTTTTTCTCTTTCCTTTTTTTGGTTGTCTAAATTATTAGGTAATACATCACTGTCTGTTTATTCCTTTGAAATTAATTTTTTGATTCTCAATAACACAATAATCTAATGTAATAAAACACTTACAAAATCTTATAATATAAAACTCAGTATAATAGAAGAAAAAAAGTCAGAACACTTACCAAAGTGAATAGAAGGGTACGTTAAGAGAAGAAAATATCTATTTTTTTAATTTTTTACGAAAAAGTAAATTGAAAGAGATAGCACAGAGAAAAAAAAACTTCACCCTTGCCTAGACATTTTAGAAGGATAATTAAAAAGTCTAATTTATCATGTAAATGGAAAAAAAA
>JAPKLY010000295.1:522641-543214 GCA_026898435.1 Prunella vulgaris
TTTTTTTTTTTAAACTAACAATTGAGTTTCTTCACAAAATTTAGTTAAGAGAATAAATGCATATTAAAAGAGAAATTCAATTAAAAATCGAGTTTTGAGATGGACAAAACATGGTTTCAAAATAGTTTTATGATATATTATTGGAATTACATCTTCTCAATCTACTAATTGAATTTCTATGAGTCGTGCACCTGAACAAGCTAACTGTTTAAGAAAGGTGCACACATAAGGATCATTCAAGAAATTTGTATTGAATGTGCATATATGGATTATTTACAAAATGTGAATGTACAGATCGGTTACGAGAAGTGTACATATTGATCATTTAAAAAAATGTGCATGTACAAATCGCACAAAAAATGTGCATTTATGGATCGTACACAAAATGTGCACGTACGAATCGTGCACAAAAAGTTCATGTACGAATTGTGCAAAAAATATGCATGTAATATTTTTACACTTTATTCAACAATAAAAGAATACACATTTTTATATAAATATAACAATAATAAAAATTAATATTATATATTTTTTATATTTACAAACCGTGCAGATGCACATGTGATATACTAGTTAGGTATAAAAATGCATGTAATTCAATTTAAATAGATAAAATATGCACGTGAATTTCGAGTAATTTTCACACCAATCATGGAGGAATTGGTCCTTGGAGGTGGAAATGGAAAATGTCGAGGGTTGTGACTCTTTGGTGTTTTTTGCCACATGTAACACATATCCAATTGCAGACAGAGGTGTCGGCTGACCAGTTTAATTTGTTCAGAGGGTCGGAAGAAAACACACTATTGGTAAAAAAATAATAGTATCTCTTAAATAACTAAACCACTAAAAATTATAATTTGCAAAATTAAAGGGCATCTATTTCAAAAAAAATATTAAAGGGTATCATCTTAACTACTAAACTACAGATATTAATTGTAATATTAGAAGAAATTACTTGTACCAGTAAAATGTATTAGTCGTAAATTTGTAGTATTGAAAAGTGTTTCTTAAGCAAATGAATTAATCAATTCATTATCAAAATGGTACAATTTTCAAACTTTGAAAAGATCCCTACACTAATAAATTTGCCTAATTAATTCCAGCAAGCAAATATATGGAAATGCAAGTCCTTGTCTGTCTTTATATGGATATAATTAATCTTGCTGGTAGCATCCCAACAATTTATCAAGTATATATTAATTAGAAAATCACAATATATATTAGAACGCAAAAAATAATTATGGAAAAACAAGAGATTTTATAAATTTAGAATGCAGAAAATGAGTTTTTTTTAATGTGAAAATAATATAAAATATCCATTTTTAATTTCTAAAAATTTATTATACCCATTATTTTAGAAAAAAAAAATTATACTCAATTTATGATATAAAACCTAAATACTCTTAATGGGTAACAAATTTGAATTGAGTCCCATCGAATTGTAAATTTTATTTTTATTATATTTATTTAGAGTAGTGTACTTTTATGGATGCTATTTATTTTTTGAATGTTTAAAATTTATTTTCTTTGGTATTTTCTAATTAACATTTTTGTATGAAAAATTTATTAATTAATCACTGATTGGGTACCCGATTGATAAAAATTTACGTTTGTAATTAAATTTTCATGAAGACAATTTTGCAGAAAGTTTAAATTTTAATTAATTATGATGTGGGTAATGCTCTCATGTTAATTAAATTTTAATAGATATATTTTTAAACTTTAAAAATTAAATACTTGTATACTTTTATAAACTATAATATTCATTAGTTTTTATTAAAATCAATTTATATATTGTAATATTCATTAATATGCACTATACATTAAAGTAGTTTAAATAAAAAATACAAACAACACATATGTATGATAAAATTATATTTTGTAATTAGTTAATTTGTTAAAATTATTTTTTAAGATTTTATTGTATTATTTATTGTATACTATTTGATAATGTTTAATTGATATAAATGTTAATATGACAGTGTGAGATAATTAGATGATAATGTTTGTGGGCAATATAAATATAAAAATTGTTTAAAATTGAAAATAGATAGAAAAAATTATTTGTTTTTAAAATAGACAAAATAAATATTTTGAAGATAAAAATGAGTACTTTAAAGTGTCTCTTTTTTTTTATCCTCTATATAGACGCCATGGGTATGAAGAAGTAGATGTTGTGATTTTTATTTGATTCTTTGATTTCTGCAGTTAACTCAAGGAAAATTGATATGTATATCTTTTGCACAATTCTTATATGGTACTCCCTCCGTCTCAGAGGTGTTTTCACCTTTGGGATGACACAATTTTTAAGAAAAGTAGAGTGTTGTATATTATTAAAATAATAAGATTAGTTGGATTGTGAGGATAAAGTTAAAGTAATAGTTTCAATTTATAGGGTGTGAAAACAATTGTGGGACGGATGGAAAAGGAAAGTGTGAAAACAATTATGGGACGGGGGGAGTTCTACTTTTTCATTTATTTTGGTGACAAAAAGATATTCGATGGAAAAAGTAATTAATTTCATGAAAAGAATGTTTGTGTCGTTCGAGAAAAAATATTTATCTCAATGGTAATAGGTGTTTATCTCAATGGCGGTATAAAGTTTATTTCGCTAGGAAAATATCTTTCTTCCGCTAGAAATTGTAGTAATTTCATCCGTGGAGGAGGAGAAGGTGAAGGTGGTGATAAATAAGAATAGTAATGTGATGAAGTAACATTTCATCACAATCAGATTAATTAATTTCAGATAAAAGAAAAGATGACCTAAATTTGAATGTTTGTAGAAAGAAATCGTGTGAGATGTCCTAACTAAACAATCACCCATTGATTTATAGTAGCCCAAAATATTAAAGATACCAAATAAAAAAAAAAATTTGGTAAAATTATATGTGTATAGTTTAATTAATATTAAAAAGAATTTAATTTGATAGATTATAAAAAAGTGTGACTCAATTTCTATTTATACAATTAAATGCGTAAAAATTTTATTGTAGTCAAAAGCATTAATTTATAAAATAAAAAAATTGGTGAAAACGTAAACCAAAAAATTAATTTGTTGAATTTAAAAAGATGTAATTCAATTTAGACTTATATAATTATAGCATAAAAACTAATAAATTAAAATTTTATAGTAGTCCAAAAAATAAAATTTACAAAATAAAAAAATGTTTGTGAAAATATCTATATTAAACGAATTAGAAATAAAAAAAATTAACTTAATAAATTTTAAAAATAAAATGTGATTCAATTTAAAATTATATATAATTAAATGAGTGATCCTTGCGAATAAATACTCACAACTCTTATCTTGAGACTAATTTAATAGATTATTTTCTTTTTTAGGCTGATTTAATAGATTTTTTCTCTTTTCTTTTTTGGTTGTCTAAACTATTAGGTAACTGATTTATCTGAAAATGAAGACAGAATAGCTAGGAAGGAGTCTGATTTTGATCGGTCAAATATGAATAAGCACAAGACATCATAATATAAGGTATATTTGAATAAAAAGAGAGTATATGGAATAAAATAGACAAAGAGATTGTGCCACGTAAGTGTTATACAATTTTTCTAACTTTGGCTTTAGAATTAAGTAAGATAAAATTGAGACTTATGTTAAGACTCAATCTGAAAATTGGATCATTATATAAAAAAAATTCAATAAAAAAGAGGTTAATTTTAGATTCAAGTCACAATTTTATCAATAAAAAAACCATCTTAAATAAATAAATAAGGACATTATAAGCTCATATAAAATTAAATGATAATAAAACTAAAATCATAATATATGCATAAGTAGAGCGTATTGTTTTAGAGTAAGTCTCCTGTGCACCAGTTACACGGTGCAACTCAAGTTCATTTTTAAAAAGTTACACAATTTATTTCTGAAAAGTTAAACTATAAAAGATACATTTTTCAGTAATAACATGTGTAACTTTTAAAAAATGAACTTGAGTTGCACCGTGTAACTGGTGCATACAAGACTAATCCATTGTTTTATAGTTAAGTATTTCTTGTATATATGCACCAGGTACACCGTGCAATTTAAGTATATTTTTAAAAAGTGATACAATTTATTATTGAAAATTCACACATGTTATTATTGAAAGAGAATTTTTAAAAATATATTTTTCAGTAGTAACTTGTGTAACTTTTCAATAGTATTTTATATAACTTTCTTAAAATTACACTTGTATTACATGGTATACTTGATGCACAAGAGACTTACTGCTTAAGTCCTCCCACATTTATGTGTGTGTGTGTGTATATATATATATATAAAGTAGCAAGTGAGTATCTCCAACACTGCTTCGCTCTAGCGTGGATCTCCACTCTAGCGCTCAAAATCTCCTCCAACACAACACTCGATTTCAGTTAAATTGTATTTATGTTATATATTTAGAGTTGTAATATTTTTAGGTTGAACAGTTAATTTGTAATATTTATAGGTTAAATACTTAAATTTTAATATTTTTAGGTTGAAGTACGAAAAAAAATATGTAGCACGAACTGTTGAAGATAAATTTAAGTGTAGTGCAAATTTTGCAATAGAGTAGCGCGAACATTGCGATACAGTAGTGGGCGAACGGCTAGAGATGACGTTAGACTACAAAACCACAATCTCTTGATGCTCATTTGAGCAAAAACGATCGACACCTCTATCTGATATGATGGATTGGTGTTACATATATATGACATCAAACACCACAGAGTCACAACACTAAACATTACAATGTCCCGCGACTCAGAATACTCTCCATGCCACGCGTTCTAAGAGTTTCTTGATGTAAGTCCCTTGAGACAAACCCAAAAATATTTTCGAACGATCCATATGAATCTTAACACCAAGTATGTATTATGCTTCACACATGTCTTTCATTTCAAAATTCAAAGACAAACATCTCTTGATAGTTTCAAAATACTCTTTGTCATTTTCAGCTGACAGTATGTCGTCTACGTATAGAGATAGAATCAAAAAACATTTTTTTAGAATGTTTAATGTACACATAGTGGTCTTCATTTATCATAACAAAGTTATATGAGATTACTATCGAATGAAATCTCAAATATCATTGTCTCGAGGATTGCTTAAGTCCATAAATTGACATTTTCAATTTACAAACATTGTCCTCTTGACCTTGAAGAATAAATCCTACTGGCTATTGCATGTAGATCTTATCTTCTAATTCTCCATTGAGAAAAGCAGTTTTAACGTCCGTTAGATGTAATTCTAAGTCCATACTTGCTACTATAGCTAGAAGTAAACGAATTGAGGCAAATCTCATTATGGGTGAAAAAGTTTCTTCATAATCTATACCTTCTTGTTGAGTATACCCTTTTGCCACTAAATGAGCCTTAAACCTCTCTATTGAACCATCAGCTTTTCTTTTAATCTTGAGAATCCATTTATTTCCAATTATTTTACGTCCCTTTGGGAGGTCTACAAGTTCCCAAACTTTATCAGACTACATTGACTCCATTTTCTCTTTCATTTTTCTTTTGCTGGACAAGTTAGAACTTCTTTCACATTTTTAGGCTCTTCCTCATCTACTGGAGATATTTCCCCATTTTCTGGAGAAACAAAGAAGGCGTGTCCTTTTATGTCATAATGTCTTTTTGGCATAGATTTCCTAGAGCTTTTCCGAGACTATGGTTGTGAAGGACCTTCTAGATAAAATACTCTCTTTAAGAATTGTTTGATCCTCAACTGGCACAAATTTATCAAGATCCACATCTTTTGTTACACCACTCCCACTTGGATCAGATAGGATTTAGTTTTCCTCTCTCTTGAAAATAGGGTCAACGTTATTAATATCACCCTTGTCCGGAAATTTATTTTCCAGAAAAAATGCATTACATGATTCTATTTCTATGATGCTCCCATCTTGATCTTCAATTAAAACATAACCCTTAGAATTTTCGACAGTAACTTATAAAGATATATTTCTTTTTTATGGGACCTAGCTTTTTATACTGACTCGAAGGATCATGTATGTAAGATGCAGATCCCCATGTTCTAAGGTTACTTAGATAATGTTTTCTACCAATCCATAATTCATACGGAGTTGAAGCGACTGACTTTGAAGGCACTCGATTTAGCACATAAGTGGTTGTAAGTAACACATCTCCCCAAAATGAGATACGTAAGTTTGCTTTCGTCATCATGGACCTCACCATTTATAACAATGTCCTATTCCTTCTCTCGGCTACACTATTTTTAGAGGTGCATAAGGAATAGTCAATTGTCGGTCAATTATTTTTTCATTACAAAATTTGTTGAATTGCTCTGACAGATATTCACGTCCCTTATCCGTTCTTAAAACTTTGATAGTTCTGTTCTTTTGATTTTTAAATTCATTTGGAAAACGTCTAAAACAACATAAATGCTTCAGATTTATGAAAAATTTAATAGACATATCTGAAACGCGAGTAATCATCAATAAACTTAATGAAATAGTACGTTCCATGTCAGGCTCTCACATTAACAAGACCATATATGTCAAAATGAATTATTTACAATGGAAGTTCGGATCTTATAACTTTTTCAAATGATTTTCGAGTCATTTTTTCACCAAGATAGTGTTCACACTTAGATAATTGGGCCTTTGAAGGAAAGTTAAACAACCCTTCTTTAACAAGTCGGTTCATCCTTTCTTGCCCTATATGACCTAGTCTAGCATGTCATATGTCATCATTTAATAAACAAACATTACTAGAAGAACATGCATTTAATGAATACGAACCGTCATCATAGTAACTAAAAGATGTTCGATTATAATTCAAAACTATAAAGCCATCATACATGGATCCAGTACAATAATACACATTATTCTTTCTAATTACAACTGAGTCTTTAGTAAACAATACATCATAACCTAATTTAAGTAAACTAAAACAGAAATAAGATTTCGCATGATTTCAGGAGCAAACAAAACATCATGTAGAATAAAAGTTCGACCATTGTCAAGGTTCAGTTTGTAAGTTCCAAGTCCCTTGACTTCAACCCGAGCATTATTTTCTATATATATTCATCTCGTCCCCCGTGGGACATGAAAAAAATCAACAAATGATCATCTGTCTCTCGTTACGTGGTCTGTTAACCCTGAGTCTACAATCCACAAAGGATAAAATTTAGTTAATAAGACAGTACTTAAGACATTTATTAAGCTTAAAATAGAATTAAATGGATCTACCTTGTCCCTCTTGGGCTCAGGGCATTTACGTGTAAAATGACCTACCTTATGACAGTTTGTAGCATGTCATTTTGCTATTATCCTTCTTATTCTTTCTTGCACGCTTATTCTTTCTCTTATTTTCATTAGTTTTGTTTGTTGTATTGTTAACTGGTTTGTCATTGTTAGATCGATTTCCCTTCTTTTCCTTCTTTGAGTTCCTCTTTCGCTTGAAGCACGAAGCCTTTTTGGAACTAGAACCGGCATAGAAGGCACTAGAAGAGGGCTTGGCAGCTCCTAGCCTTTCTTCTTCCAGCTCTACATGGCGAGTTGTGTCACCAAAGTTTTTTATACTTTCACTGTGAATCAGGTTGACCTTAAGGTGTTCTCAACGATCAGGCAGCGAGTGTATCAGGGCTTGAATCTGTTGTTCGTGGGAAAAAGTGTGACCCGTAGTATTAAGTTCAAGGATCATGTTAGACATCTCCCTCAGGTGTTGTTTAGTGTTGTGATCCAATTTCTTCTTATAAGTGTCGAATTTAATTGTCAACTGCCTCAGCCTAGTAACTGACGTTCCATCGTATTTTTCTAGCAGATAAACCCAGATATCATGCGCAGATAGGTGTTGCTCACACTTGTGAATCATCTCGTCAATCACTGAACTAACTAAGATACCACGTGCCATGGAATTCTTCTTTTTCCACGCTAGGTAAGCCTCTTGGTCACTCCTTCCTTGATTTCCAGTTCCAGGCCCCGGATTTTCCATGAGTTGGTTGATATCATCCAATGTGTCTTGTTCGTCCAAGACATACCATATTTTGTGATGCCAAATGTCATAATTGTCACCATTGAGTTTCTCTCCTTTGTTAAGCTCAACAACAATCGATTTTGATGCCATGATCTTTTATTACGAAAAAGTGATTCACTAATGTTATTAATGTTTTATTGAAATTTTATGTTAGGATAAACAAAACATCTTTAAAATCGACGCAAGATTTGATGTCAAAAAGTAACTTACAGTTATTAATCATCGATCTAATCATGCATCTCAAGAATAGATTTTTGTTTCATAACATAAAACAACAAAATAGTTCAAGTATTTAATTCAAAAAAAAAAAAAAAGAACTTCCACATAATCACATGTTATACATGTGTCCACAACCATTCAAGTAAAAGATAACCAAAGTTTGAAGAATGATAAAAAAACTAATGATCCCCCAGAGTATCTAATTAGTTAAAACATAGTAACTTAAACAAGAAGGTTGCGTCTACGCACAGAGTGAGCTAATTGGTCATTTAATTTCTCATATCTAGTTGAATCCTCTAGTTCCTACACTATAAATTGCCTTTGCTAGAGGATCCATGTGCGGATTCTTTATTCGATCCTTTCCATGACCATTTAATCTCACAACATCAGATCGACGAACTCCACCCATCCCTAGGCATTCAGACCTAAGTGTTTGACTATTGTCATCCTTCTTTGAAGCAGTTGCAATTGTCTTCATTACATCCTGATCATTTGGCTTATCTTTATGTGACCTATATTCTTCCCAAATTTTTTTTCATAAATAGTGAGAAAGAGTTCTGGCCCAAGAGGTAGCAGAATGAATATCCATCATTAAATAGTCGGGAAGAAGACGATTGTTTATTAAGAACACCATTTGGTTGAAAATATCTAAAAGATCAATAAAATGATCTCTCAGGTTGTGGGTGAGCTTCATCTTATAATGCATAGAAACTCGGAGCACTTTCATTTTAGTCTTGATATCATGTGAACAAACTGTTCTGATCCTTATACCTGAAAATGAGCAACTAATAAACAATGGTTAAACTCTATCACATGAATTTCCACACATATCACGCATATGGAAAGCACATTTCCAATTCGCATTAGGCATGTTCACAAATGAAAATAAGTTTAACTACTTCGACTCCCACTTTCTCGGACAAAAAGAATTAATCAATAATTTTTTCAAAATATCTAAACATCATTACTAACAAATCATCTCATATCAAGTGCTAAACATTCAAGACAACAACCTTAAAGCCCCTGCATAGGAACTTTAAACAAGATCAAAATAGCTCAAAATTGATAAAAAAAAAAGTTAGTGTAACTTTTCGGTGTTAGTTGGTTTAATTTTTATTTGTAATCGACCCAATCTTAATGTCGAACCTGGATGCCTTCTAAGTTTTTTTATTTTATTTTATCAGCATGAACTTTTTAGTGTTACTAAAATTATCTTTTTATTGTTGAGTGAGATAATTTTTTGTGTTAGTTGGACTAATTTTATTTGTAATTCAATTCAACTTTAGGATTATATTAGCATGACATTTTTAGTGTTGCCAAGGTTACTTTTTTATTGTTGAGTAAGATAGTTTTTCAGTATTGACTGAGATAATTCTATTTGTAAACCAATTATTAACATGAACTTTTTAGTTTAAGAAGGTTAATTGTTGAATGTGATAAATTTTCAGTATTAGTTGGTTTAATTTTTTTTTTTGTAATTCAATATAACTTTTTGATTATTTTAGCATGAATTTTCAATGTCAGAAAAGTTTATTTTTTATTGCCGAATAAGATAACTTTTTAGTGTTAGTTGCTTTATTTTTATTTTTTTATATAATCCAATACAGGTTTTTCAAATTTCTGGTATCACAGTTGACTAAGGATACCTTAAATTGGAAATAACCGAAATGTAGTTAAAATCATTGACTGAGGAAAATAGACGACACATTAAATCCAGGTAAATGAGATATTGTTAGTTCATTCTAACCTATTGTGGATTTTATATAATGAAATTTACTGTCTTGAATTAGCACATATAATTATTTGGCCTTGATAAGTATGAGCAGATTGTCTTGTTTTTGGAAATAAAAATAAAAATAAAGACATCTAATAATAATTCTAAGAGTGTGTCTACTGTGCACTTGGGTGCATACTTGGGTGCATAGTATGCACTCTTAATTCAAAAATTAATTTTGCTGATTCCCGTCTAATTTCTCTTCTGCCCCACCAACGTCGCTAAGCAACGATCGATCGGAGAGGAGCAGGTCAGCCATTGTTCTCGTTCATGAGACCAACCAAATCATCGTCTCCTGATTTGTATCAACATATTAACTATTTGAGTCCAGGGCCACACAGGTAGGGATGACAAAATGATCCGTCCCGTAGTCGGCCCGCCCTGACCTGCTCCATTTGGGACAGTCCGTCCCGCCCCATCCTGAGAATGGGGCAGCCCCGCCCCGCGCATGGGGCAGGGCAGGCATGGGTTTGCATTTTTACTGCCCTGCCCCGCCCCGCCCCATCCTGCCCCATTGTATATATTAAATAAATATATACTAATATTTTATAATATATAAATATATTCTGTATAATATTTTATAACATATAAAATAAAATTAATATCCTACATTTATAATATATTAAATAAATTTAAAATCATATTATTTATTTATTGTAACTCTAATGTAAAATTATTTTTAAATTATTTTTGATGAATATATTTTGATAAATTTATTGCATTAATTTATTTTTAAATAATTTTTTATTTGTGTAAAATATATATTATATTATATTTTTTATAAAATTATATATAATATGGGGCAGGGCGATCTGCCCCGCGACGGGGCATGCATGGGGCGCAATGTTCTGCCCCGCAGTGGGGCATGGGGCAGGGCAAGGCAGAAGCGGGGCAGACATAGCTTCTTAGATACCCGCTCTGCCCTGCCCCATTGTCATCCCTACGGACAGGAATTTAAGGAGACCGTCGACAGCGTAGCGACTATCATCACTATTCCCAATTTTGCAGATTATTTTCTGCTCCGGCTGCCTTTTGATTCACAGAGGGATTTGCGCAAGGCTGAGCATTAAAAAGTGTGGTGTCCAAATGTTTGACTCTCAGGCTGGCACAAGATGTAATTTCAAATTAATGATTGACAATGGTGAAATTTCACACGGGGAGTAGTTTGAGTTTGAGCGGAAAAGCGATATCCATGCATGACCCCATCAATTCTAGAGCCCAAAAAGTAAATTGAATTTATTAATGAATATAATTGATTCTTTTAATCGTGCTGATATAATTATATAATAAATATTACTCATAGAACAATTTATAATACCCGAAAAATAAATGAGTAATACTCCAAAAACAAATCACCAATACTCAAGAACAAGTCTAAATAATGCCGATAAAATAATATATAATACCTGCAGAATAATTCATAATACACAAAAAATATCCGAAGAATAATTTATAAATAAATGAATAAATCTAAAAAATAATTTATAATACCAAAAAAATAAATATATAATACTCAAAAAATAATATATAATACTCAAAGAACAATTTAGAATACCTAAAGAATAACTTATAATACATAATGAACAATTTATAAATGAATATAATTGATAAATGAATAAAATCAAAGAATAATTATTAATACCCAAAGAACAACTTATAATATTCAAAGAATAATGTATAATACACAAAGAAAAATTTATAATATACAATGAACAATTTATAAATTAATAAACTCAAAGAATAATTTATAATATCTTATAAAGACCAATTTATAATACCCAAAGAACAAAATATAATACCAAAGAATAATTTATAATATCCAAAGTAATTTATAAATGAATAATTAATAAATAATTATTAAACGAGTAATACTCAAAGAACAATTTATAATACTTAAAGAACATCTTATACTACCCAAAGAACAATTTATAATACCCAAAAAATAACTTATAATACCTAATGAACAATTTATAAATGAATAAAACCAAAGAATAATTAATCATACCCAAAAAACAACTTATAATACTCAAAAAAAAAAATTATAACACACAATGAATAATTTATAAATGAATAAACCCAAAGAATAATTTATAATACATAAAAGAATAATTTGTAATACTCAAAAAATAATATATAATATCCAAGTAATAATTTATAATATTCAAAGAATAATTTATAAATGAATAATTAATATATAAATCGTACACGATTAATACTCAAAGAACAATTTATAATTACTCAAAGAACAATTCATAAACACCCAAAGAAATCTTATAATACCCAAAGAATGTCTTATAATGTCCAAATAATAATTTATAATGCACAATGAATAATTTATAAATAAGTGATTAATGAATAAACACAAAGAATAATTTATAATACCTAAAAAATAATTTATTATATTCAAAGAACAATATATAACACCCAAATAATAATTTATAATATTCAAAGAACAATTTATAAATAAAAAATTAATAAATAAATAATTAATAAACAAGTAATACTCAAAAAATAATTTATAATACACAAAGAACATCTTATATCCAAAGAACGTCTTAAAAATGAATAATTAATATATAAATAATAAATAAATGAGTAAAAAAACGAAAGAATAATTTATAATAACTGAATAACAATGGAGTAATACCCCAATAATAAGTCTAAATAATACCTGTTGGTCCCGAAACGAGTATAATCAGTGTATGGGGGGGAATACACTGATGTCAGATTTTTTCTGAAAGACTCAGAAAAATGCTCTAACACTCTCAGTCAGGAACTCCTGAAGTACTCAGTATGCTGAAGGTCCACAGGGGCAGCAGGGATAATTCAGTAACGAGTCAGATAAGCTGAGTGTGAGTAAAGTGCTCGGAAGCTCAGTAGAGATAACAAACCTACTGACCGCTTGGAAGCTAGTCAGTTGGACCACTATCTCAGTGAGCCAGAGTAAGTGCGGAAAGTGAGCCCTTAGATTCTACTCAATTTAGTTTCTGAAAACATTTTCTCTGAGTTTGCTTAGTAAACTGGTGGTTAAGGCTGAGTGCACAGTATTAAGATTCAGGATGATTGATTCAGTCCTGAATAGAAAAACGATGCAGAATGTTCAGTTTATTATGATGACAGTTATGATCCTGAACAAAACAGTAAATCAGCACACAGGGGACTTTTTAACGTGGTTCGGAGATAACCAACTCCTACGTTCACGACCTGATTTAACAGGAAGCTATCCTCAAAACCCTGAGGATAGGTACTTGGGTTTTACGTGCCAAGGGACACGAGTAGCCAACTTCCTCTCTTAGGAACTGACCCCTGGGCGTTTTACAAGTCTCAGTCCTTCTAACCAACCAATCTCACACCTTGAGTGGTTTGGTATTCTGGTTTCCAACTAAGATAGCTCTAGCAATACAAAACAATGCTAAATAATAGAGCTATCGATCTAAGCAAATACAGAGTGAATCCTACTACAACACTAGGGAAATTTAATTGCAGAGTGTTGTTTACAGTATGCTTTGAATGCTTGGATTCTTGAGAGTTTTCTCTTGGAAATTTCCCGTTGGCCTTGAATGGGTGCAAGGCTCTCCATATTTATAGGCAAGATTCAAAATAGATCCGTTGGAGGAGATCAAATCAAATCTTCCTATTTTAGGTAGATTGCAGGCTAGAAATACTGTTTGACCTAACCGCCATGCTTATTCTGGCAAGTTGTCACATCACCTGTAATTTTTGAGACGCATTAAATGCCGCATTAAATGCTGCGCAGACTCCGTGCATACGTGTCGAAAGATCATTGGCTCTCCGCTATAACGGCTAGTTGACCTTCAGACATTTGTCCTTCCTCGTACATTCAATGCTCTGAGTCTCTTGTTAATAACTCAGTCTGAACGTGTGTCTTAATGGAGTCTTACTGACATTCTCTTTGTCTCTTGTCCCATAGCATAAATAACCTTTTGCTTTGGACTTACATGATTCAAGTGATCTGAACCATGGCCTGAGTCAGGTCCTATGTGCATTCAGCACAGCCTGATGGGTTATTCAGCCCAGTATGTGTAACCTTTTTGCTTTGGACTTACATGATTCAGGTAAACTGAACCAAGGCCTAAGTCAGGTCTTAAGTGCATTCAGCACAGCCTGATAGGTGACACTTACTCTTCACTGACTAACTTCTGTCCTGAGTATGTTTAGTGTACTCAGTAGAAACATCAGCCAATGGTACTTCAGGATTGACTTCAGGATGAATCAGCAGGCTTCGATCTTCAGCTTCAGAACATACAATCTTCAGCAAGACTGACTGACTCCTTCAGGATGGTTTACACTTCAGACTTCAGTAAATTGGGTCGACTCCAATATTCTCCAGTCTTCAGCATGGTCCTCCTGTACTGAATTTCTAACCTAACTATCCTGAATTATTTTATCCTGAACAACTATACTTAGGCAAATTCATCAGGGGTTTTGGGATCTAATCAAAATACTCAGATTGTCCCAACAATACCCCAAGAACAAGTTTAAATAGTACCCTAAGAACAAGTCTAGATATTGTCTCAAGAATAACACACTAATACCTTAATTTAATAATACCCTAAGAACAAGTATGGAATACCCGAAGAACAATTTAGTTATACCCCAAGAACAACTCCTTAGTACCCAAAGAACAAATATTTGCAATACCATTGCACTTGAATTGGAGCATTAATTGTCTATGTTATGACCCAAGAACACCTCATAATACCTAAATAACAATTTGTAATACTCAAATAATAATTTATAAGATCCAAAGAATAATTTATAAATGAATAATTAATAAATAAATAATTTATAAACAAGTAATACTCAAAGAACAATTTATAAATACCCAAAGAATATCTTATAATACCCAAAAAAATAATTTATAATACACAATGAATAATTTATAAATAAATAATTGATAAATGAATAAACCATAGAATAATTTATAATACCTAAAGAACAATTTATAATGTTCAAATAACAATATATAATACACGAATAATAATTTATAATATTCAAAGAACAATTTATAAATAAAAAATTAATAATAAATAATTAATAAACGAGTAATACTCAAAGAATAATATATAAATACCCAAAGAATATCTTATAATATCCAAAGAACATCTTATAATACCCAAAGAATAATTTATAATACACAATAATTTATAAATAAATAATTGATAAATGAATAAACCCAAGGAATAATTTATAATACATAAAAAAAACAATTTATAATATTCAAAGAATAATACTTCCCAAATAAAAATTTTAATATCCAAAGAACAATTTATGAATGAAATATTAATAAATAAATAATTAATGAAACGAGTAATACTCAAAAAAATAATTTATAATACCCAAAAAATATGTTATAATACTAAAAACATTTTATAATACGCAAAAATTAATTTATAAATAAATAAATGAACATTTTATTGTGGAGGAGTTGTGCGTCAGATGTTACCACATTTTGGACAGTGTGCAACAGATGTACGATTCATTATGAATATTTAAGGATTTATATAAATGGGTCAGATTCTTATATGATGTGCATGCCGAATCCCTTCTTTGGCAATGGCAGTGCCTGCTCATGATAAAACTCTCATTCGACGACGTGTACAACTATAAGATTCTGCATGCAGTTACCTATGCATATGTTTTTCATGAGATGAGAGAGAGCCTGAGAATTAATTCTAAGGAAGGAATATATATATATGTTTGTATCATGCCATTTTCTGTATGTTTTTGTAAATTGCTGGAATCCATCTTCCAATTTCTGTTATTTTGTCAACAATTATAGAGTTACAATGGAGAGCCAACAATGGAATTGAAGCTCTCCTTCCTTGTGCACTAGGATTTTTCTAATACACCAAAAACAAGTTTGAAATACCCGAAAAACAATTTAGTTATACCCCAAGAACAACTTTAAATATCCTAAGAACAATTTTTTGCAATACCCTAAGAACAACTTGATATATCAAAAAACACATAGTGTGTGTGTTTCTGAAAAAATTAAATTAAATTTAAAATTAAACTAAAATTAAGGTGTATACTATGCACCCAAGTGCATACTAGAATTTACGTAATTCTAATTATTCATCTCACATAAACTTTTTAGTATTATAAAAGTTAATTCATCCGTACCACTATAAATTACTCATTTTGTCATTTTTTCATCCGTTCCGTACTATATGTTACTCATTTGTTTTTTTATCTTTTTTTTAAAATCACTATTCACTTCTTTATTATTACTTTCAATACCTTTTACACTAATTACTTTCTCACTTTTATCCATCACATCATCAATACTATATTAATATTTTATACTTTTCTTAATAATTGTGTCAAAAAAATAACGAACAACTTATAATGGGATGAAGGAAGTAATATTTTTTTTGTCGAGTGAAATAACTTTTTAGCATTAACTAAATAAAATTATTTGTACGCCAAATATTCGTAGTAATTCATGCGACTCACTTTATAATATGAGTTTAAAGTAAGTATACTAAGGTCTCATTTGATTCGTTGAATAAGTTAAAATAAATTAAATTATCTTATCTAATTTGTTGTTTGATTTAATGGACAAAAGCTCAAAATTAAAATTTAATTATCTTATGAATGAAAGATAATATTATCTTAAAAAAGATGTATGATGATAATCTATTGTGTTTATCTTTACTAAAATATTCCTCTTATATCGGAAAGGAGAATCATAATTCACTTTATTTTTGTTTATGGTATAGAGAGTAAAATTGTCCATTGTATATTTTTTATTATTAATCTTATAATCCAAATATTTAAAATAAAATTATCTTACCTTACTAGTTATATTAATCCATCAATTTAAATATACTATTTAATTTAAAAATAATAATTTTTAAATTATAATGAATCCCAGTGGACAGAAAACTCAGTACGATTTTTAGATAAAAGGGAAATTCATAGGATAATAACAATTGCATTAATAAGGAGTTGATGAGTTTGCAGCTGCACATGATTTCTGAGTGGATTGAATTTTTTCTTTGTTGAGAATAATTAGGTAGGCTGTGAGAAAGGATAAATAGTAGGTGGTGATATAGGAATAGGACTGCGCTGCAGACTCTTGGCAGATAGATTGACTGAGCGATCACTTTGTTCATGTCCCCACTGTTACTGAATACCCATCTCTGCTTAATTGTCAGTTCAATCCTATTGTTTGATATATAGGCTGTGTGTTTGTGACTCCGATTAAAAAAGTGTAGAATTATTTTTTCTTGAGATAAATTGAATCTCACCAACTTCTCAAAAAAAGTGATTTTTTACTTTTTTAATCATTTGCAAACACATCCATAATCCTTCCGTCTCACTATAAGTTGTTCATGTTGTCATTTTCGTCCGTCACATTGTATGTTGTTTATTTGTTTTTTTTGTTTTTTTTAAAAATTACTATTCACTTTTTTATTATTATTTTCAATACTTTTTACACTATTTTTATTACTTTTTCACTTTTCTCAATCACATCACTTATACTTTTTCACTTTATCCATCACATCACTTATACTTTTTCACTTTTACCTTAATTCGTATGCCCAAAAGCAACGAGCGACATATAGCGGGACGAAGAGAGTAACATTCTTTTTTTTTTTTTACTCCCACTATGTTTTACTCATTTTTTTTTTTATCCTTTTAAAAAGTTACTATACACTTTTTTATCATTATTTTCAATACATTTTAGATTATTCTCATTATTTTTTCATTTTTCTCTATCACATCACATATACTATATCACTAACTTTATACACGTCTTAAGGCCTATTTGTAATCTTTATTCTACATGGAGAAGTGCTCTTAAAATTCAAAAGTTGGGTCACAATAATTTTAAAGAAAACACTTCTAAGTGTAGAAGTAAAGAATCAAAATAGGTATTTAATATTAGTGCCAAAAAATTGTGAACAACTTATAAGGAGACAGACAAAGTATAATTTTCAAACTTTCTATTTTAACATATCCTAACTCTATATTTATATTTTAAAAAATATATAATTTATACGCATAAAAGTTAATAAAATAAGTATATTTTTTAAAATATATATATATATGCACAATTTTTAGGTGGATACTACAAAAATTATTAGTGACATTTATATATTAGTTCAAAAGGTGGTTATATTTATAAATTGATCCAAAATATTTGTACAGACATATAACTTTTTTCTGCACAAGAGCGTATTTTTTATCTGTACAAAACTAATTTATAAATAGTTTCATTTTTTAATCATTGTGTAATTTTTTCATAATTTATTCTCTAAATTTGTAAATTTTTTCCATCATAGATGACATCTCTACCGGTTACTCCCTCTATTCCGATATAAATTTTTCATTGTATTTGAGTACACAAATTAAGATAATATGAACGTAATAATTATAGTATAAATGATGTGATAAAATAAGTGAAAAAGAAATGAGAAAAATGTCAAAAGTGATGAGAATAATAATAAAAAATTAATAATAATTTCTAAAAAACTAAATGAGAAATTTATAGATGGACAAATTAAAAATGATAAAATAGAAAATTTATAGAGGGACAGATTTTTTTTTTAAGATTCTAAAGTTCTACAAGTTATAATTAATTTTATTAAATAACTTTAATATTTATCAATTGATTTATTTTTTCCTTCTGTATTGACTTTTAAGTCCATTTCTTTTCTTTTTTTCACTAAATTGCTTGGGTTTTCCCATAAATTTTGGATTGTTATTAGGTGTATTTATTTATTTAATCCTATATAATGTCAATAACTATAAAGTAGATGTTTAATTTAAGAGGTGTTTACACATGTAAAATATAGTTAAAATAAATAAACATTAAAAATTCTGGGTCATGAGTCGCTTCAGGTCAAATTTTGTGGATCCTAACCAGGTCAAATCAGTCAAATAAATACCTTAAGAAAAATTTGCGTAAGATTTATTTCAAAAAATTCACTCCAAAATGTGTTACTATATCGACAAATTTGTGTAATTGAAAAGACAATATTGTCTGAATAATTCTTAAAAAAATAATTTTTTATACTTTTAAAATAACTATAAAGACAATATATGTTTTTACAAAAATAAATATGTATTTTTAATTTATTTTTCGTAGCAACACATCTTTTAATATCTTTTTTGTGTTGGGTAAATTTAACTTTTGATCCCATGAGAATTTGTACTCAACAGATCTGGTCACACATTCTTTTTTGGTCTTTTTTTTTTAGCATGTTTAATCCCATCCTTTAAAATAAATTGCACATATGGTCCCATTAGAATTTGTGCTTAACAAATTTGGTCTCACATTAATCCATTAATTTTAACAGAAACATCTGATGGGACCATTTATTTTTAAAAAAAGTTCCAAATTCGTGAGCACAAATTCTCATGGGACCAATTGTGTGATTTACAGTGCGTGTGTTGCTATAAGAAAAATATATATTTTCTAAGGATAAATAAATATTTGTACGTATAGTAACACACATTTGCTCTAACAGTAATATATATTTATTTTAATAATTATTGTTACGGATTTATCGGGTATCAATGGATGAATCTATGTGGCTATAGATATCCCGATTCATAGATAATGAACAATAAATATATGAATAAATATTAACTAAAGAACAACAACAATGCAGAAGGAGCTTGAGAGCCCATCTCTTGAATATGGCTTTGATAGCTCCCTTTAGAGCCCCCTACCATGTGTGTGTATTGTAATAATAATTATTGTGAAAATAAATTTTATTAACAAAGAAATGATATACAATTGAATTTCTTGAATTGAAATGGTTATCTCTCTGGCTATGATCCTCTGATTTTCCTCTGGCTTTGACTTGACTTGAAACGTTTTATCCAAGGATGGATCGTCTTATTTTGGATTGAACGAAGTCTTTGGAAGATCTTGATGAAGAACGCTTCAGATTTGATGAAGAACGGTCTTCAGATCTTCAAGTTTGGATTTGAGCTGGAAACGCTTGATCGGAGGAATTTGGCTCCTTGCTCTTGGATCAGATGGCGTTTATAGTTAAACTTGGCGAAGAACGCTTGAAGACAGTTGTTTGCCCAATTTGAGTACAACACGCAAGTGCACGTGATCGTGTATAGTTTGGCAAGTAACCAAGTTAAAATATCGATCCAAGAGAAATCATGATTGAAATGCAAAGGTTTATATGTTTAGCAAAATGATTATCTAAGAGTTTAAATGACAATGTTTTGGTTCTATCTACTCATGCAAGAGAATTAAAATTTATCTATCACTTTATGCAAGTGAGCAAGTGTTGGAGAGATGACATTGAGGTGCTTCAATTATGAAGCCATTGAACTATTGATACTTCCTAGCATCTGTGTTTTAAAAAACCGGTCCGACCGGCCGGTCGGACCGGTCGAACCGCGAACCGGGGTGGGCAACGTACGGCTCTAAAGCGTTGGACCGCCCAACTAATGAGCCGCTCAAGAACCGACCAAAAACGGAAATAAACGGGTCGAACCGGCCTCGGTTCGACCCTACGAACCGGCGGCTGGGACTTATTTAAAAAAAAAAATTAGAAGCGGGCGGCAGCGGCGGCGGGCGGCGGCCCCTCCAGCAGCGGCAGCA
>JAPKLY010000295.1:543224-563083 GCA_026898435.1 Prunella vulgaris
GGCGGCGCGTTTCTCTCCAGCGACGGCCGCTCTCCTTCCTCCGACGGCGATGAAATCTCCAGCTAATTCATGTAAAGCTTTACTCTTTTATATGAAGTGCGTATGATATATATATATATACATACATACATATATTTAGCTTTGTGTTAGATTTGTTAGATTTGTGTTAGATATACTTACATACATACATATATATACATACATACATACATACATACATACATATATTTAGCTTTGTGTTACATATACTCTTTTGATATTTGTTAGATTTGTGTTAAATTTAGCTTCATATTTGATATTTGTATGATATTTGGTGAATTTATTTTAATATTAAATATATATTTATATAATTATGACATCATACCGGCTCAATCGCTTTATTAACGGTTCGACCGATCGAACCCGGTCCGACCAAAAATTTTAAGGTGTCCGGTTCAACGTCCGGTTCCGCTTTTTAAAACATAGCCTAGCATGCATAAGTGTCACTAGATGCAAGAATTAAGTCCTAAGACTCTATCAAGTGTCTAAGTTCTCACTTAAGCACCTAATACTCCAATTAAATAGTTCTAGGATTCAAGCATTTCTCATTGACATAGAAATGATAACACAAACACTTGATGTGCACAATTATCAATTAAGAACATCATTGAATTTACTCAATTCTCATATATTGTCAACCAAATTAAAGCTCAAAACATAAAAAAGCATCCACCAAGAGTTCTATCATACATCAAGTTAACTCATACAAGCATTGGAAGCACAACAATTGATTTACTCCACAATATCCATATCCCCAATGCACAAGGGGATTAGCACAAGGGGATTAGCACATGGTTAATTGTGTAGGAAAATCAACACTTGAGATAATAGGAATCATATCTAAAGCAAAAATAGTAAAACAATAAGAAAACTTACCAATGTTGGAGAAAATTGAAGATACAAGCAATCTACCTCAAAATGCAAAATCCAATCCGTAACTCTGAATGCAAAATCCAATCTGTAACTCTGAATGCAAAATCCTACTGTACGAACGTAGAGAATCCTATGGGGAATCTAACGGTATGCTTGGATCAAAAATCTAACGAACAGATCGAAAGTAATTGCGAAATTAAAATCTACAATTGAAATTTCATCAACTAGTAACTTCCCTCTAACCTCTCTCTAATCTAAGAATGTTAAAACGATCAAAAGCTTCTTCAAAATATGAATTAAGACCTATTTATAGGTGCCAAAACGTGATACAAGATTGTCCTTCATTAAAAGGGATGAAATGTCAAAATTGCCCTTATAAATACACTTCCGGAGGCTCGCTCGGACAGGCGCTCAACCAAAGAAGAGGTGTTGCAGGATCAACTTGGTCGAGTGCTGGACAACCTCGGAGGCAGAGCACTTTTTGCTCGAGCAAAGGCAAAGTGTCGCTCCGGCAAACTTGTTTTCTTCATATCTTGAGCTCTAAAACTTCGATTGACTCGATTTTTTTTGCGTTGCGATCCTCTCTTCAAGCTCTTTCACATGGTATATCATTTTCACAATTTGGATTAATTTAATAAATCTAAAATTTACCAAACTTCCTCGTTTTTCCACCATTTTGCTTCATTTTTCTACAAATGCACAACTCTTAGCAAAATAGGTCAATAACCAATTATATATCAATTAGTATCATAAATGCAATCAAAACAACCAAAAATCATTTCAAAATGAGCATGAATTTGATGCAAATATGACTCTAATCAACGGCGATGAACACTTGAAGATATTCAAGTTGCTCTTGGGGAAAAACGTCTGATCAGAGGAATGCAACTTTTTATTTCTGATCGAAGGATGTTTCTGGCTGGATTTAGCGAAGAACGATTAAAGATGGCAAAGAACGCTTGTTGATCTTCAAGATGTTCTTCAAGAAAAACATCAGATCAGAGGGATATATGCCCTTTATCTTGGATCGAACACTATTTCTGGATGACTTTGATGAAGAACGGTTGAATCTTCAAGAACGGCTTCAGATTTGTTGAAGAACGGCTTGAATCTTCGAAGAACGGGATAATAGATCTTCTTATCTTGTAGTTTGCTCGTCGAGAGGATGTTGTTGTTGCTCGTTCATCTTCGAAGTCTTCGTTGTTGGTATGGACCACGTTTTGAAGGAAGGAATGACCCCTATTTATAGGGTGGAGATGTGAAGATCTTCCTCTTTAACAGCATCACGTGGCGCGCTCCGATTTGCTGATGCTGATTTGATTGATAATATTTATGAATCACCCAAATTTAGCTTGATTGATTCTAGTCATCTTCTTCATTTATACGAAATATTTATGATTTCGAATAAATATGGCAAATCAGACATTTATTGCCGGATACGTGCACCGGGAGACTCGTAATTGCATAACGACTTGTATAGTGTATAATAAATATCATTTAACTATTTAATTCGAGAATTAACTAGTTAAATTCTCTAAATTAAAATAGTGATATGGTTTGATTGATATTTAATATATAAACGTGTTATTATTTGATTGAGAACAATATTTATATGTTTACAAATACCCTCTCGTGCTTTGTTCATGGTCATTTCTTGACTTCGAATGAATTAAGCATTAAATTTGAATTATCGCTTGAAACTTGAATATAAAAGCAGTGCATCTACGTGGGCCGGCCCAATTAAATCTTTAGGCAATTCTTGATCCAAGATGACATCAAATTGGGCTCTCATTCTTTAGTTGAGCCCAACCCTCCATTTATTTTGGCCCTTTCATCCTTTCTTTGTTGAGGCCCAATTAATTTTCATTTGGCCCAACTTTATCAAGTTTGTTGGTTAGCCGAATTCTTCAACCGAACTATTCATACTTGACTCGTATTTCAGAGCTGGCAGAAGATTGATTATATTTTATGGAATAAACGGGGAATCTGGCCAAAATAAGGAGAAGATCAACTCAATTCCTTTTCAATATTCAAATCATCGCTAAACAGAGAGGGTCAACTCTTCCTTCACATCATCAGACTTGATTTACAAATTTGCAGCAGAGAAGACAAACTTGCAGCCAAATAGAAGAAAAGATGGTAGTGGACTTATCCGATCTGATTGATGATACGGAAGCAATATCGGTGGGCCTGCCGATTGAAGAATGGAGGCTCTGGCTTCAATTGGATAGCCAAGCAAGGGCTTTGACTTTTATCGGAGCTTGATCTTAAAACAGTGCTCTCCTCCTGCTTAAAGGATGATTTTAATATGTTAATAGGTTTTTGATAGTTCATAAAGGGGCATCGCATGTGAAGGAGGGATAAAGATGTCTATTAAGGCACATCACTTGAGAAGACTTATCTGAAAAGACGGAATAATCATGCCTTTTAAGGCGCATTGCTGTAAAAGTGAAATAATTATGTCTTTTAAAGGTGCATTGCCTTCACCTTCAAAAGGCAGAGTAATTGTGTCTTGATTGTGGTTGATTGGCGAAACGTGAGAGAGCAACGATGATGAAGTAGTTATAGGTATTCTCGTTTGTTTATTTTGATCGGTTAAATGGTGACTCGAACTCATGAAACTCATGTTTATATGTATTGAGCTTTGTCTCTGATTACTTGAGTTTTCCACTTCTTTATTAGAAAGAAAGTTCAGGATTAGGAGCTTTTGTGATCCCTATTTTTTTTCAATTTGTATACGACTTCGAGTTTTTTCAATCTGTAAATCATGTGTGTAGGTTATGGAGCATGTCAAACTTCTATGTTTTTTCATTTCATAGAGAGGTTTTTGTTGAATTATATTTTTTCAAGGATAAATTCTCTTTTATCTAGTAATAATCTTGTTGAATATCATTCTACAAAAATCTTTAGCTTGTGTTTGAATAAAAGGATTCTGAGGCTACATATTTTAAATACACCATTTAAATTTATCCTACTTGTTAAATTGATGTATTTTAAATATTTAGTTTTAACTCTAATTTAAATTGAAAAATATTTAAGTATTTAAGTAAACTCACGTTTTGAATTCTTAAAACTATTTATTTTCTCATAAATTTCAAATGATTTTATGCAAATCACAACACTATGGTATTGCACTCTCATCCACTCTGGATTCTTCACTTAAATTATCTTCTCATACCCTCTAGTAACTACTCCTCATGCATAAGAACACACTTGAAAAAAAACAAACAAAAAAAGAAAGAGTAAGGGAAAACATGAATGAATTGTATATATTTGTAATCTAAAAAAATAGTGATATTTTATATAAATTTGAGGATATTGTGAGAATATAACTTATGTAGGATTTTTCATTTTAGTGG
Organism: Prunella vulgaris; assembly: GCA_026898435.1. Taxonomy (NCBI): domain Eukaryota; kingdom Viridiplantae; phylum Streptophyta; class Magnoliopsida; order Lamiales; family Lamiaceae; genus Prunella; species Prunella vulgaris. The sequence goes on from JAPKLY010000295.1 coordinate 547,496, forward strand.
GTGAAATATGTTGTGGAATCCATGAATAAAAAAAGTTTCAGAAGAGAAGATAGTAAGGTACGGATGAGGGAGTAATAAATAGATAAGTATCAGCTTACTGGACAGTTTCTATTGTTTGCTTGACATACACAACTGGGATAATAAAAGGTACTACATATGTCCACTAAATTAATTTCTACTTTATTTTTTTGTTTATCCACAAAATTTTTTTTTTCAAAAATAATCCTTTTATCTATTTTATTAAAAAGTTTATATATCATATCAAACAATATATAAATTTATATGGGTGTCTATTTACCATCTATCAAATATCCATATTATTTATTTTATCACATTTTATCCTTTGTACTCCATACTATTTCTACTACCATATATAAATATCCTCCAAAAAAATTTAAGGGCTATCAAACACACCCTTAAAAGGTGTTATTAACAATTAAAGCCCGGTTAAAAACACTATTATTTATGGGGGTCAATTTTATTTTTATATAGTCCACTTTCCTAAAATATAAATAATTATGATAATTATTTTTATATTTTATTCTAATACACTTACTTTTACACATCATATCACACTAATAGACTTATTTTTACACATCATATCTACCCTAATACACTTACTTTTACGCATCAAGTCTACTTTTTTAATAATTGTGCACAACAAAATTAATCCTTATGGACGGGGGAAGTATATATTTAACCTTATACCCATTACCATTAAAATATTTTCATATCAAGCACCCCTCAATTATTTCGAAATCATATGTTAAAATTTTATTTGAGTTTTGTTCAATATAGATATCAAATAAGTTTGGACATGCAATTATAGTCAACATCATTTAAAGATCGATTTGAGCACGATAGATATAAAAAAGGGATAAAACAAGTGTAAAAATATCAAAAAGCTCGAGCTCGACCCCTATTCAACTCAATTAAAATTTGTTCAAGCGCGATCTAATTACTTATAATAAAACAAACTGGAACCAAATTATGTTCGACTTGGCTCGGCTCATTTACAATCTTAAATAGTTAAATTTGACGAGTTGTACTGAAAAAATATAATCGGAGAAAGTGTAGCGGGGTTAACATGTAATCGTTGCAGTGAGATATAAAAAGAGATTCAGGATTTCAGAATCTCAATCCAGATTTTCCAGGCTCGTGGAAGACAAATGATGATGCAACATTCATTCCATTATTCACAGAAAACACATAGATAAGATTATATGATGCCTCAAGAAGCAGTTCTCCACTGCATTTCAATCTGAATCCTCCCATTCTTAGAGTCTATAAGGTGGTACCTCTCGTTGATCCTCTTGTTCTGTACAACGTCTGATAGGTATACGTCCACGTAACCAAGAGATTCCTACACGCAACAAAGTGTACATGATTTCTTTTAACTCTCTCGATGTATACCATAATAGAGATGACAACCAACAAAAGTATAAGGTGTACCTTAGGGTGCAACAGGCCCATTCTTTTGGAAGTACTGATAACTTCTACGTGAACCCTCTCGTTTGTTGGGGGCTCATCTAGTGTGAACTGAAACTCCTCTTCCCATCTCGGATCTCTACTTTTCTTCACAACCTACAACCAACCCATTGTGCAGTCAAGAAGACGAACTAATGTAGTTTTATAATAACTAACATTTTTCAGTGAAACAACTAATATTTGACCAACTAATACATTTTAAAAAAGTGTTGTTTAAAAATTCACTTGAGTTAGACGATGCAACTAGTACAATGGAAGTAGTTGTCACTACGGAGATATTACCTTGGTTTTTTTCTCCTCCCCTCGAAAGAGTAGGCGTACTGAAGGATTATTGTGGTTCTTGCCTTCCAAATCTTGAGCTTCGTGGATTATAATGACGAGCAAGCCCCCACCATCAGGTGTTCCTTCAGGGGCCTTCTGTACTGAATCCGATGAATCTTCTACATTGGTTGGAACCTCATTATCCTTGAAAGGCTTGTAATGGACTTCAACTACAAGTTGCCCTCGTGACTTTTCATTCTGAACATCGTCTGGGTTCAAATTCTTGAGAAGATCAAGCGTGAAAGTTTTTGGCTCCTCTGGAGTAAGATCTTTTAGTGGAATTACATTCAGCCCCATTTTATCATGTGACCCAACCTACAAGAAGATGATGCAATCAGTATAAAAATCGGTAGGAGAGAATAAAAATGACAAACTGTTGAATTTTGAGCAAAGTTTCATTGTTTCAGATTAAAACCTGAATTGTATAATGAGTATTGGTTCTTATGAAGAAATTATTAGTTTAAACCAAAAAAAGTATTAGTTTGTAGTTTGAACTGTATTAGTACTTTTTAATATACAACTAATAATTTTCATCATATGAGCTGATGCTTTTCATCGCATGAATTAATGCTATTCCATTTCTGTTTGCTACGATTTGTGAAAAAAATATAAAGAAACAACTCTGTTGAAATTTTTTAGTCAAAATTGGCCGAAGTGTCACACTGTCACTCATATAACAAAAGAAACAAGTAAATAGTATTACTACCTGTTCCCAATCATAGACAGAGAGATCTAAAACTTGAGTTTCCGGGTCCTTGACGACAAAGGTGAATTCCTCATTCCATTCGGGATTAAGGTTTTTATGTTTTACAGTAGTTTTTTTAGATGGAAGTTTGTCATCAGCGAGCTTTAGCTTCACGTAAGGGTCGGATGCCCCTAAAAGGTCTTTCTTCTTCAGTTTTGTTGCTCTAATAACATTAACGTTAAGAATGCCGACTGGTTTCTTCATTGCTCTGTCAGTTGAGATGACAAGATCTGATCAGAAATTTAAGGAGTTGGATATCAATCATATAAACACTAGAACAAACATGAGAACTTACTTTGTAGGATCCATTATCTGAACTTCCAGTCTTTTTGGCCACAGATACATATTTGCAACCTGATCTTTGATAAGTTCCTGAAGAAGCATAAACTCCATCATATCCAAAACTATGAGAGACAGGGAGAGAGGAAGAAATCACAGCCAACAATTGGTACTTTTCCCAACTACATATAATCAAAAATCATCTAAAGAAAAAACCATTTCCACCAAAACAGTAAAGTTATGAGAGAGAATGAATATTGAACAATACCTGCACAATCCTGTATACCCCAGGAATGGACATAGCATCAGCCCCCAGCAGCTTAACTCCAAAATCGACATGAGGCTACGAGAGAATTAAATGAAAACAGTTATGCAAACACCGAAACAAGCAGATGTATAGACTTTTGTGTTTCATTGAAAGAAGTCCTAAAAGCATACATTGCTGATTTAAATGCATATAGTTGTGATCTTCCCACCAAAAAAGCATCCATGTTAAGTAGTTTTTTATTTGATATAAGATTTCAAATTTTGCTTAGTAATATTTATTTCTACAGGAGAGCAATATACAAATATGGACAGCCAATACTCACCTTCTCCATTAGAGAGACATGTATATTAGCAAAACAAGGAAAGGTTGGAACGAGGGGCTTTAATGTGATACGTGGACAAGCAAATACTTGCAAATCAAGCACCTGAAACGGAAAACTGTTTAGAGAGACTTTGTATATCTAGAAGAAGCTGGTGTGTTATGAGAAAAAGGGCATCAAAATAAAGAAGCGATATTAGCTCTAAGTATCAACTTTATACCTGTACAGTTGCTTTCAGTCCAAATGCTTTTGCAGCAACAAGGATGTTAGGATTAGCTGCCCATTTCAAGCCTAATTCCATAATCAATTCCTTTTCCTCAGTGTTGTATACTTTCATTCCTATCATTGTATAGCAGATTAGAGAATTAACACCTACAAATGATGTTAAGGAAGAAGAAAGATAAAAGGCACAAGGAGAACTTATTTTTTTGGAACAGACATGGAAAGATTATAGATTTGGAATAATAGAAAATGGAAAAATATAGAAGTAATTCAGCAACAAACGAGGAAGCAAATCCAGAGACTCAATAAAGCATATGAATCGTTATCAGAGTTATTTTCTCATGAGGGAACGCGAAAATGATGGAGAAGATCTTACTGATAATAAATGAAAAAGAGGAGGCCACACACATAGAGAGACGAGCATTACCAAAAACCAGGTTGTCTTAAGGTGTTTCTTATATATTCCTAGTCTGAAAGAGTCCACAACATTAACCAAGCTTAGCTAGCATAAGTCTTTTTGAAGTAATTACAATCATCTGTGTGTTCTGTTCCTTTATCAATGCTTCCGAATACAAAAAATAATAATAGGACTATACGAGAGAGTCTCCCTAATATCCTAGAACGCTATTACTGATCTAGGAACATTATACAAGCACAAATTGTATAAATATAAAGTAGTAAATCAACTAATTCTCAAGTTATATGAATCCTAAGCAAAATAAATGGTCTTCTGGTAATATTAGAAGATTAATCAGTATTGAGATACAGCTCTTCCTGGAACATTGCTGTTCATAGTGAATAATGTGTATGAACAAGTAAATCTTACTTCTTAATTACGAGAAATGGTTTAGCAAAAATCAAGCAACAATTACTATCTGATTACTGATTGATTCTTTTGTAAATAACAATACAAATACAAATACAAATACAAATACAAATACAAACACAAACTGCTTATATTCTGTACACATGCATACCTGAGGAACTTTCCTAAAGACATTGCAACGACCCAAATATATTTATTAAGGAAGATAAACAGAAGAGTACCATGAGTGGCAAAATATATTGGTAAGTCAGACATTCATCTAACCAATTAAATGCAGAAATAAGGTATAAGAAGAATCAACAGGAAACCTTGAAAGGTAGGTGGTAGAGAGCCCAATGTCAGTGTCTCAAAATCAACTGAATCAATTTTGTATTTTGGAATTTGCTCAGCTATGATAGGATCTGCTATCTTCTTTGCCATATTGCAAATTGCCTGAAAATCTCAGAATGTTAATATTCCATTAGAAGCACAAACTTAAAGCAAAAGCATCTGCAGCATACCTTGTCTAAATAAGGCCACATGTATTCAACGAATTTATTCAGCCAATCAATCTGCACAAAGAGGTATAATTAGGAACTGTGAATAATGAGCACCTCATTTTTTACAATTACTTATTTTTAGTGGAACTCACCCTGTCGTAGTCTGGATTTTTGATCCAAAATGGTATCTCCGGAAGCAGCTGTTGGAGACTTTTAGAATCTTTCTCAAGCAATGGGCGAAGTTCAGGATCCTGCAGACCAAATTAAAAATGGACTTATCCATAAGCGTATTTGGTGGGAAATATAATTAGTTTTCGTTCGTCCTTAGTTGATTCTTCATAATACGAAGCTGTTTCATTCAATTTCTTAATCTTTCTTGATTTACGAATTCTCTAACTCAGAATTAAATGGAGTTTCCAATAGCAGAAGAAAATTCCTGCAACAAAGAAAGCTTCCCAACTAGAGTCTCCAAGATCTTCCTAAAACTAGAACCTCTAATTTATCAAAGTCCATTTGAACGAAATGTGCAAGATAAGCATCAATTTCTTAGAACTTAATAAGTAATAACTAATTCTAAAAACCTTCTTCAACTCAGATGTTCCTGCTAATTTGTACAGTCTTTTGTACCTCAAGGCCACTTAACTAATTCTAAAAACCTTCTTCAACTCAGATGTTCCTGCTAATTTGTACAGTCTTTTGTACCTCAAGGCCACTACAGCTTTTTATAGGTCTACAGGATAGCTCACAAAATTATTCACTTCATCACATACGTTAACACATATTACTCCCTTAAAGAAAACATAAACACTAATTAAAACATTTAAAGACACAATAGCTCCTCAAGAATCAAAATGTGACCACAAACAGATCACTGAAAACCATAAGTAGCAGAGTAGAAAAGAAGAAACGCACCTTCACATCAGTTGGCTGAGAGTAAATGAAGAGAAAGTATCCGATCACAAGCCCAATGCTGATTCCAATCCCAAACCCAAAAACCCCCAATATTGTGCTTATGATACCCATACCTAATCTATTTCCAAATCAACCCAAACAAAATCTCCGTTTTCAAACTCGACAGAAAACACAATCAGGGACAAAGACACAGATTAATCAAGAAAAGGGCCCTCAAATTTCCATATCAACAAAACATCACCTTCCAATTTCGATCAGCAGAAGGGTCTTAACTCAAATTCAACAAGCACCTAGCTCTTAAGACATGACATTATGATCTTTCTAAAAACAACAGGGAAGGAATCAACATCACTCGCAGAGAAGAGTGAGAAATTTCACACAAGAACACCCAAACAAAAGACATGAAACAAAAAAAAGTGAGGGAAATTCACAAGCTGATGAGACAATGTCATAGATCATGACGAATTTGAGGCGAACAATTAAAGAAATATAAATGCTGGGCCTATCAATGCATTTAACGACCCCATTTGGATCCACAGATAACGGCATTTTCCCACAACTTTAAGCGCGTGGAGCTCAGGGGCTGCTATGCATGTTGTCAAGCGGGCGTAACGTACAATAACGGTCCCATGCTTTGGGGTTTTCTGTGTAGGGGGCCTCCCATGGCCATGATTCAGGACTATTGGGATTACAATTATAGGTAAACAATATAATTTAAATGTATCTTTTAAAAAATTGTCAAGATTATCACTGAAATATCACATTTATTTTTATTAAGAGTCACTGTTATAATTAGCATGTGACAACCTTTAAATTAAACAATAGTGATTTTTAAATTACAATAATTGTTATGCATTTGAGTTACACGTACCTATTGTACAAGAAATTTATTTGTAAATATATTAGAGAAGTAATACAACTTTGTCCCTAATAATGGAAAATCAAATTTTTTAATAACTTATTTTGAATTTTTAATATGTCGGCACCCAACTAGCATATGAGAAAATCGAACAATGGAACGTAATCTATATTTATACCTCTTGGCCGATCATTTGGAAGAATAAATAGAAGATCGATTTTTAGTTGAGGAGAAGAAAATGGCTCACATGTATGTGTTTATGAATTGCAAGGAGGTTCAGCTATATATTGAGTGAGTTCATGCATATTCATCTTCGTATGTGTAGCTAGCCTTTTGATCATTATAATATGATCATACATTTTTTTTCACCTTGTAATTTACCCTAGAGCAGCTTAAGAATGTTCAACTAAATCTCTCGATGGTTAAACATGATGATAGGTTTCAAGAAAATTTTGTAGCATGGTTTGAACAACTAGTAAGTATATCCATCGAGAATATTATTTTAATTAAAAGTAACTCATTAAAATAATTTCAAAACTGTTGGTGAAAATAAATTGTATTCGTAATTGGCTAATATGCAATCTTTCTAGCGGTCCTGTGAATTGTATCACCACTTACCATGGGTATTATGTGAACGGTTTTAAATTTCACACATGTGCTTATGGTGCTTCTAAGGCAACTACTAACTCTGGAGTTTGTATCAAGGGAAAAAACTGTGACTTAGATGAGAATGATTTCTACGGGATACTCGAGGAAGTAATGCAATTGGAATACGCTGGACTTCTTGAGTAAAAAATGGTTCTCATTAAGTTTGAATGGTTAGATTCATCTGTGCCAATTGGAACAAGAGTACATCCTGATTACAATCTTGTGGATATCATAGGAGAGTGAAGTACGGGAATTATGATCATTTCGTATTAGCAAGTCAAGCTAATCAGGTTTACTATTTCAAAAATCGAGGAGTACATAGTCATGATTGGCTGGCCGTTTGTAAATTTAAGCCAAGATCTTTTGTGGAAACTGATAAAATAGATGAACAAGAGCTTTCCCCTTTTTAGGAAGAAAAGATAGAAAGAAGAAGAAGATGATTAGGGACTTGGGGTTGTAATCGAAGCGAAGACTACTGTGTTCCATTCGTATTCGTTAGATAATTCGAATATTCGTATTCGTATTCCAAATCTTTTCGAATAATAAATAATATTCGTATTCGATTCGAAATGGATATTCGAATTATTCGAAACTATTTGATTCGAATTTTTCAAAATATATATTATATAATATTTTTAAACTTTTGACTAAAAAATATTTGATTCAATTTATCATTTATCATTTCGAATCATTTTAAAATTATGGAACTTAACAACTTAAACTTGGGCCTTTTTTTTTCACTTATTGACCACATCCAAGTAAATTTGGGTAAGGTATGCCTCTGCCCTCTTTTTATAAGGCTTTACTTTCGTGGTTCTTTTAACACCTACGGGATGTGGAACAAGAAATAGCAATCATCTATGCATGTGCCGCTTTTTATAAGGTTTTACTCTCATTTTTCGTTGAATACCTATCCAATGTGGGACAAAAATAAAAATCATTCATGTTTCTTCTTTTTAAAATATGTAATGAGATGTTTTTTTTCTATATATTTTATTTATAAATGAACAACTAACTATTTCCACCAAAAAGTTCACCATAATGCTTCACTTACAAAAAAAAAAAATTTGAAATAATGTGCTTGTTTCATGAGATTCACAAATATTAATCATTAAAATTATGATTTAGTATATTATTTCTCAAAATAAATTGATTATGAGTTAAATGTATATGGTGGAGTCTACTAACATTGTAATATATGGCCTTCTTGAATGTTAAATTTAGTAACTAAAATTTAACAATTAAAGTGAAAAGTTTAACTAATTATTAATAAATATAATATATAGTTAAATATCTATTCGAATATTTACGAATACCGAATCGAATACCATGATATTTCTATTTTTATTTGATTTCTAATCGAATCGAATATTTATAATCGAATTCAAATCACAAAATTACGAATATGAATATCAAAATTCGAATATGAATACCGAATCGAACTAAAAATATTTGATTCGTTTACAACCCTAATGATGATGATGATGATAATGATGAAGAGGATGAACATAACTCAGATTCATAATTTAGATATGTTGATGTGAATTTAATTTGGATTCATGATTCATAGCCACTTTTTAAATTTAGATGTGTTGATGTGAACGTAATTTAGATTTATGATTAATGTAATATTAATAATGTGTTTGATCATATTAAGTAGAGTCAACTGATGGTTATACTTAATTGAGTATTTTAATAAGTCTTGTTTAATTAATATTACAGATGAGTGGATTTGAACGCAGCTCAGATAAGGGAAAGGGATGGGGTAATCGTGGATGAGGCAATAGATCATCTTCATTCAATCCTCATCGAGAACATCACCTCATTCCATATTTTCCAGTGCCAACTATTCAAGGTAAGACAATATTTGATCATGATGCTTATATAGATGACGAGTCCGACCATTCAGATGCACCAACAAATCTAAATTAATATGTGAAATTAATATTTTTTTTAAATTACATATATACTATTTGTAATATTACTAAGTATTTATTATTTTTGTAGAATGATGCCCTCAAGTGCTATTTCCAAGCTCAATCGTATAATGCGTAACCATATAGAGTTCAGTGCTTTCACTTTCAGAATGATATCCCAATAGCGCTTGGCTAAGTATTGGGCTATGTTCATTGTCTGTATATTTTGATCAAGTAATTTAATTATTTTAATGTACATGTGTGTTTAATAAAACCTTTGTACCTCCAGAGGGTGACTCAGTGGGACCCTTTGCTTGTGGACTTGCAAGTTGTGTATGAGATGTTTGTTCGAAGGGCAAACAAACGATATGTGGATATGTTGAATAGAGTGAAAGGGACATGACTAATAAAAAGAAAGATGTCAGCATGGGATGCAAAAGTCTAGAAGGCATTCCTCGCTTATTGGGAGAGGAAGACGTGGAAGCAAAAAGTGCCCAATGTAGAAAGAATCGGTTGTCGGAGACTGCGGCCCAGGTACTGGCATCACTCGCCATAGTGGTGGTTCATGTGGAGCAGCTGAGGTTGCTATGGACATCGTAAGTTTTTTTTTTTTAGAGAGATTTCATTTTTTTCAAATTTCATATTAGCAAAATAGTATTATGTTTTAATCCTAATTAATTAACTAATGAATATAGGAGAAGAAGACGGGAGGACCAGCTAATGATTGGAAAATAGTGGAGCATTACACTATATGAGTGATACTACGTATACATATGGTCATGTAGCTCAAACAATTATAAGAATTTTGATTATACAATTCATAATATTTTTATTTATATATAACTTATGTACAAATTAACAAAAAAGTTAAAAAGTTATGCAGAATGAAGAGGAGAAAATGACAACCTAAATGGGCTAGTCTGCTGAAGAAAGTGGAGACGAGCAACTAGAGGCACCAGACTTGTCCCAACTGTACGTCTAGACCTTTGGTAAAAAAACACGGTCGAATATGTAGGCTCAGTCATCTGGGCAACTCCAGACGCATTATTTCAGGACCAGGTGAGGCACCAGCTAGTACACATATTGGAAACTACAGACAAGTTGATATTGATCAACTACCACGTTGGAGCGTGAGAAGACGGATGAACTTGTGGCTCGGCCCGTGGTGGAGAGTGACAAAAGTGAAGAGAAGTGGGATGCTAGAGAACGTCGAATGCACGAACAATTGACCAAATATTTTATTGATACTTTACTGCAGCAGCAGCAGCAGAGAAACAACCGACATGATGGCACTCGCTCACCAGATGATTCTCAGTTGCCCGGTGGTTCTCAACCACATCGTAGGTCAACAAGCTCAAATCGTGGAAAGGGACCGAGACTTGGTCGACAAGCTAAAACCGTGGAAAGGGGCCGAGATGTTCTTGATACGTTTGAGATATCTGATGAATTTGTGAATTTATATTTTGAATTTAATACACCCTTTACACTTTGGGGTTTATAGTTTGATTTTTGAACCACAAATCACGAGATATTGACACCCTAATTTTTTCATGTTTAATCTTAATATCTTATAAAGCAAAGATTTTTAAGGTAATGTGGCAAGTCCATATCCTTTTATTTCAAATTCCTCTTTTCTTATTCACCAAATTAATAATTATAAAAAAAAAAAAATCCACCTTTTATAATCTATATCTATACTAATCTAATAGTAAAATGTTCTAGAAATAGTAACTAAGTGAGAGTCATACCAAAAGGTTATTTCTAATTTTGATAAATATATTATTTAATATTTTAATCATGCTAAAATTAAATGCACAATAAAAAATAGATGTCTAATAATAAAATATTAAATAAATATTTAGTCATACCAAAAATTCTTTACAATTTTCATAAATATAATACGTAATATTTGATCTAATTAAAATTAAATGTGCAATAACCAAGTCTACTTTTTTGCTAACAAAATATAAAAAAATTATTATTTTTGTATGTTATAAGAATTTTTATTTATTTAGTTGTTTATAAAAATATAAAATAATTTTTTTAAAGTAAAATGTTAACACCTAGTTGCTTTATTATTGTTATTATATTATATTCACACAGTAAAATACTAGAAATTTCTTAGTTCTTTTGTATGTATTACAAGAAAAAAATTAATTCTTTATAACAATATAAATAACTGTTAAATAGTATACTTAATCCAATACTTTTTTTTCCTATTTTAAAAATAATTGTGTGTTTAAAATTAATAAAAAAATATACTATATTAAATTAATATTTAAAATAAAGAATATGTGTGAGTAATAATATAAAGGGTTAAAAATTAATTGATCCATTATTATTTATAAATGAAATCGAAAATAAAAATTATTTTAAATTATAGAGTGTGACTCATGTGCACCCGTGTGCTTCTCTCTCTTTCGCCATTCTCGCTGCCAAGAACAGCGCCTGCACGCGCAGTCGGAGTCCTCTCCGTCGTCAACAATTGTCTCCTCAGGCAAGAAAAGCAGTAATGATGGCGGATGGCGGCGGCGCAAGAAAGACAGCAACGTCGCGTATCACGACTAAGAGATCGTGGAGCAGGGCAAATCCTTGCACACGTTCGCTGCTCGTTTTGAATAGGCCGGCGAGATATATTATATATATGTATACATATTCCACGCATCTTTCCCCTCCAACAAATTAAGCCTCCTCCAAGATCTTTCAATAATTTCTTTCTGTGTTCTTCAATTCAATAGTCAATTAAGATCGATTAATGGCGGCAATTAGTAGCAGCATTACACTGCAGTTGCCGGAGAGGGATAATGTGCAAGTGTACGCCGTCGTGCTCACGGCAGTCATTGAAATTGTGGGTGGGGGAGAAAATTGTCACTGGAGAGAAGACCTATTTCTTTCCTACACTGAGAGCAAAATATAATACCCTAAGATCAAATTATAATACCCCAACAACAATTAATAAATACCCAATAACAATTCTAAATAAATACCCCAACAACAATTTACAATACCCCAAGATCAATTCACAATACCCTAAGAAAAAATTTAATTAAATACCCTAAGATCAACTTACAATACCTCAAGAACAAGTCTAAGTAAATACCCCAAGAACAGCTCACAATACCCCAAAGTAAATACCCCAAGAACAACTCATAATACCTCCAAGAACAAATCACAATACCCCAAGAACAAATATAAGTAAATACCCCAAGAACAGCTCACAATACCCCAAAGTAAATACCCCAAGAATAACTCATAATACCTCCAAGAACAAATAATAATACCGAAGACAAAATAATTAATACCTCAATTACTAAAAAAAACACATAGTGTGGTGTGTAGTGTGTGTTTTTAAAAATCCAAGTGCATACTATGCACTCGCATGCACAACAATATTTGCGTAAATTATATTACATCTATACATATATAATAACAAAATATTGGGTCAAATTTGGTCTAACAAATTGTTACTATTTTTTCTTATTAAGTTCAATATTTTTAAAAGAAATATATATATATCTTAAATCATAGTGTTTTTTCATCTTCTTATAGAGGTATACGTTCAATTTCTTGCATCTACATATTTATTTATTTTATGTATCTATTTTCTAATTATATTATTAATTTTTAAATGAGAAAATTCAAGCAACAAATGTATTTAATATATCAATATAATTTTATCGTAGATTTTATATGAATATAGTTCATGATACGAATTACATTCTAATTATTTATACTTTTGATAAAAAGAATTGACATGATAAATATTTTTTAAGACTTGATTCATTAAATTCAAATATTAGAACACTATATTTTTTTATATTAATTAGATATATAATTTAAATAAAAAATTACAATTGATATTCCTAAATAATAATATAATATTGTTGACATCGATAGTCATGATGAGATTCTTAATATGAATCATCAAATATTTTATATTTCAAAATTTTAGACAACTTCATGATAATTTATTGGTTGTTTTTTTCTTGAGTAGGTATTATATATGTGAATAATACTCACGGTAATAATATTGTGCACAATATATTCCATTTCACGCAGTAACACATACTTCGGCGTGTAGTATTAGTTCATAAACAATGTGGTATTAGTTTATATCTGTATTGTGTTAGTTCATATTCAGTGTGGTTTTAGTTTATTTACTGTGATATGCTACATGTGGTGTTTATTCATATAATTTGGTGTTAGTTCATATACAATATTTTATTTCTATAACAATCACATCTCAAAATACTGAGAATAAATTGTTGTTCACCATAAAATTTATTGTATGTATCATTCGCATAATACTTTGCTTTTTTTTTTTTCTCTTTTAAAACTAACAATTGAGTTTTCTTCACAAAATGTAGTTTATAGAATAAACACATATTAAAAGAGAAATTCAATTAAAAACGAATATGATTTCAAAATAGTTTTATGATATATTATTGAATTTTTTTCATCATATCAATCTAATAATTGAATTTTTGTGAATCGTGCACCTGGTCATATTAACTGTTCACAAAATGCGCACACATAGAAATCATTCATAAAATTTGTATTGAATGTGCATATATGGATTGTTCACAAAATGCGCACGTACCAAATGTACACAAAATATGCATGTATGGAACGTGCACAAAATATTCATATAGAAAAACTTCAAAAACTAAAATTAACAACAAAACACAAGTTGTAAAAAAAAAGTGTGAATAATATTTCTACACTTTATTCAACAACAAAAAAATACACATTTTTTATTTATAAATAACTATAATAAAAATTAATATTATATATTTTTTTATATTTACAGACCGTGCAAATGCGCGGGTGATATACTAATATATATAAACACAAAAATCTTCTAAAAATAGATATCTTCATTATCCTGCTTATTTTACTTACTATTTTTAGGAAAATATTTATTATACTATATTTTTTTAGTATATGTGTGTGACTCTTTGAAATTTTCAAAAAGCTTAATTAAGTTTGACTTTTATTTGATGATTTGGCACAACTTTTAATAAAAATGATCTCGTATAAATTAACATAAATGATAATTGGAATATTAATAATATTAGTTATAATCTTATGTAGTAGGGAATATCTAAAATTCTTTGGCCTTTTCTTTTCTTAAAATTGATTATAGCATTGCAATTTTTAATTTATAAGAAGCAATGAATTTTGTCTCTTTTTTACTATCTTATTTTAATTGTCTTTATAGTTTCCTATTTAAATTCTCAATTTTAAAATTTTGTGGTTCACTTTAATTAAAAAAAAAATTAATATAATGGCAATTTAAATTATTGCAAGTTAAATTCAAAGACTATAATTTAATATTTTTTTATTAAATTTGTATTATCATTGTTAATATTGAGAAAATTATAACGTTTATCATTTTTAACTAATTAACTAAGCTACTAATTTAATTTTTATTAATTAACTAAAAAAATTAGCAATTTTATATAATTAAGTTTATTGTTTATATTAAAAGAACTTCATTATTAAATTCGGATTAAAATTAATTTAGTAGAAAGTAATATTACAATATTAATAAAAAATTAATTGAGAAAAAGGCATTTCTAATCAATGTAATTACTTTAAAATATTGGACACTTTGTATTTAAATTTCTTTTATAACTATTATGCTCATAATACCATATCGTTTAATTATTTAATTGGTCATTTGCTATCTATCTCCCTGTGTAATTGAGATTTTGGGAGGAAATTCATTTTTTTATGTGAATAAAAATTAAATTTCATACTTTTTTTTTCTTTTCCAATGTTTCAGCTGACTTATTATTTATATTAATTTATTTTATCATAAAATGACATATTGCAAGTTAGCATTATTATTGATGTTAACAATTGCATATAATTTTAAAAATATAATAATACTATTAGTTTCTCAACACATTAAATTAATTTTATCATATATTTAAACTGAATTGACAAATCAAATCTAATGTTCATGTACATATAAAAATAACAACTTATGTATAGTAATATTATATTAAGAGTAAATTGTTTGAAGTGAAATTTTCACCTAAGTTTTGGATCATATGTACTTTTTTTTTTAAATATGAGTACATTGAAATTGCGCAAATTCATATGACATACTCATTTTGTAAAACACTATTAGGCACAAAATTTAAGAATATTTCAAATAAAATAGTAATATATATATATGTACATATTTATGAATATATAAGCACACAAATGCGTATTTATTTGGAGTGTACATATAATTTTAGAACGGACGAATAATAATAATAATAATAATAATAATAATAATAATAATAATAATAA
>JAPKLY010000295.1:563093-581137 GCA_026898435.1 Prunella vulgaris
AATAATAATAATAATAATAATAATAATAATAATAATAATAATAATAATAATAATAATAATAATAATAATAATAATAATAATAAGGACAGTGTTAAATTATGTGTCCAATAACATATTAAATGCAATAATAACACGACAATAACTATCCCACATATTAAGCAAATTAATTATGGTAATCTCAATCTTAATCATAATAATAACTTTTATAACTTCTATTATGTGCAAGACTTTTGGCTTTTTGGTAATATTATTTAAATATTTTCGTAAAACCTTCAATTATGCGCAAGATGTGTTTTTTTTTAAATATTTTTTAATGCATTCTATTACGGTATTAGAATTATATTTATAATGTAATTTAGTGTTTAAGATAATTATTTGTGATGCAAACCTTTAATTATGCGCAAGATATGTTCCTTTTTAATATTTTTTAATACATTCTATTTTGGTATTAGAATTATATTTGTAATGTAATTTAATGTTTAAGATAATTATTTTTGATTGCAAGACATGCTTTTTTTTTTTTTTTTTTTGGATGTTATATAACTTAAAATTTTTGAATGTATATTTTATGGGTGATTTACATATAGGTTCAAAAATATTACTATATTTATAAATAAATTCTGTATTAAAAAAATTGTGCTTCTGTAAAAAAAAAATATGCTTCTGTGCAAAAATTGTGCACCTATTTGTATATATACTGATTTTTTTGAACTTATATGTAAATTACTCATATTTTATTTGTGGCTGATATAAATGTGGTCTCTATTAAATAAGGGTATGTTTGTTTTGGAACTAGCACGGATGGACGTAAGACTTTGCGATCACGTTCCACACGAGTTTGAGATTTAACATTCGGATTTCACATCCCAAACTTAGTCCACACCTAAAAATACCTATTAAACCTATTATTACACTTTCAAACACAACACTCATAAAATACATATTATTATACGTATAAAATCAATTATTATCACACTTTAATTTGACATAAAGTAATATCCTACCCTACTAAAATTTCAAAACAAACACACACTTTTACTATTCATCAAAGTTTTTACATCTCAAATTTCAAAGTCATTACTTGTTAAAAGCGCTTAAATCAAAAAAACAAACATACTCTAATAGACTTAGTCAAAATTGATCAAGATTCTGACACTAGATCCTCTGCCTTTGAGGATTTTTCGGATAATGTTGAGATTAAATGTTTGATTGAAATTTATGAGGTGAAGGAGGTACTTTAATATCAATCTTTTGCAATGATATATTTTTGTTTAAGTTAAGGTTATGATTATTAATTTGATTTTGTATTTTTTTTTTTATAGAGTGCTACTTTGAGGTTATTAGCACTATTCAAAATATAGGTAACAATTTGGGTTGGTATATCATACTTGCCAAAAATGCAATAATATCTTTTTTTATGGTACCAAGTGAAATTGCTCAAAAGTGCAATACACATCCCAATAATATTGACACTTAGTACAGCATTAAATTATCAATGTCCCTTTCTTTTAGTTAATGTCTATGTAAATTTATATATAAATTTATTATTTTGAAAAATAGGTTCAAGGTCACTGTCCATGTTATGGACCATTCTGGGTCAGCATCTTTGATTTTGTTCTATAGAGACACATTAAAATTGGTTAAAAGTGTAGAGATTCTAGGGGATTTAGCTAGAGGAGCTATTTTTAATTATTTTTGTACTATATTTTTGTGTATTGAGTATTATTATTTTTTTATGTAGAATATGTAGCTTGATCTGTTTTATTTTTTCCAGAAGGATTTAGGTGATAAGATGCCTTCTGAGCTTGAGAAATTGATTGGAAAGAAATTCATTTCTAGATTCATAATTTCTGACTTTAATTTGGAACGTGGTTACCCTATCTACATGTGTTAAGTTTTCTTCCTTTCAGGATTTGATTGAAAAGATTGAAAGTAACAATTCTTTGTTCAGGGTATTATTTAATTTTATGTAATAATCCCTCCGTCCATGAAAATTGGACCATTTTTGTTGTGCACGGTTATTAAGAAAAAAGTAGATGTGATGTGTAAAAGTGAGAATATTAGTATTAAAAAATATTTGTTTATTGAAAAAGTATTTGATGTGATGTGTAAAAGTGAATGTATATGTATTTAAAATGAAAATAATGATTGTAATATTTCTATTTTAGGTAAGTGGACTATTTATTGTGGACAGCCGTTTAAGGCAACGTGGACCATTTATCGTGGACGGAGGGAGTATTATTTTTTCATTGTAAAATTATCATGGGTGCAAATGACGCTTGACGATCGTTGGGTGGTTGAGTGTCACCAAGTAACTAGACCGTCTAGGCAGGATCAATATTTATTTTTTATTAATATTAAATTTTTTCTAAGCATATACTCCCTCCGTCCCAGAGGTGTTTTCACCTCTGGGATGACACAACTTTTTAAAAAAGTAGAGTGATATGTAAAGTTATATTATTAAAATAATGAGATTAGTTGGATTGTGAGGATAAAGTTAAAATAATAGTTTCCATTTATAGGATGTGAAAACAATTGTGGGACGGACGAAAAAAAGAAGTGTGAAAACAATTATGGGACGGAGGGAGTATTAAAAAATATACATTATAAGATAAATTATAAATTTAAAACATAGTTAATAAACATCGCAAAATATATCAAGTCAACAAAATATTAAAAACTATCATAATACGACATTGTCAAACTTCTAAATGATACACAAAAATAGCAAAATATATAGTACAAATAAATTATGAAATAGTTCAACTAAACTTTTATTTTTTTAGTAATGTAGTAAATTAGTTTTTATCTTTTTAATTTTAGTTCTAACTTATAAATTGAAATAAAAATAAAAAAAAAATAATGACCATCTAGGCGGTGCTAAGAACGGCTCGGTAGTGTCAAATATGTTGGTGAATTTTTCTCGGCGATTTGACCTTAGCGTTGGCGGTCGAGTGCAGCCAAATGTTCAGACGGCCATCTAAACGGTCTCGGCGACCGCCATTTACAATATCTATAAAATTTATTATAAAATTTTTTGATTTATTCAACTTAGAATACATGTATTATTTAGTTATGGTTTGTGTCATTATTATTCAGCAAACTGCTGCTTCTTCGATTTGTGAGAGCCAATTATTCTTATGTGAATGACGACTACTCATAATAAGAGGAAAAATCAGCTGGAGTCTGTGATAGATGTTGATGATTATGCTGATACCAAGACTCCACTACAAAAAGGTTGTTTGCCATCATGACTGAGAAGGATTGATTTAGTGGTGATTTTAAAATAATATCTGAATAAATAATTTTGGAGTATATATATACTATGCTGCTTTTTGGTTGTATTTATTTTAATAAATTTAATGGTGTGAAGTTCTGAAATAATGACTATTTTAATGGTCATTTTTTATTAAAATTATTAATAATATTAATATTCTTTTAATTCTTTGGTATTTTTTGCTTTGTATAATATATATTTATTTATTATTGTTTCCTACTCTTCTATTATTGTGAATAATCATTCTTGGATTTGTGCATAGATTGGAAAAGTTCACTAAATTATATACATAATACCTGTTTATATCTACATGTATATAATTTTATAGAATAATTAAATTTATCAATGTCATTGGTTACGAATATAGTACTATACCCATTAATGAGATTAATCTTTTGAATACCCGCGATTAACTATTATGGAACAATATAATTATATTATTTGCACCGTAGTTCTGATTCGATTAGTGATACTGTGTATGATAGCTTTAAGAATGATTGCTACTCAATGAGATTGCTTAGATGATGATCGTGAGTACATTAAGTGTCCGTTTGGTACAGTTTAAAATTTTAATAGCTAGTGTTTAATTTAAGTGAGACATAGTGAGATATATATTATGTATTTTAATTTGGTAGATGATAAATAAAATGTGTATTATTTTTATGTTGATATTTGGTAAGTGATACTTAAGTTGCTATAAAAATTATTGAGTGTTTGATAGATGATATAAAATTTTGTGTAAATTAAAAATGACAAAGGTAACCTTCATTTTTTCAGTTTTGGGGGGCAAAATTCCGATTTTGGGGGCAACTGAAACTTTCAAAATTTTGGGCAAAAATTTGGGGGGCAAAATTAAAGAATTTTTGGACGCATTTATTTGGTCAAAATAGATAATCACCCGTAGGACACCATACTCATCTTCCCCACAGCTCTCCGTCGCGAAATCAATGGGACCTCCAGCTCGTGCAAAGTCAATCTCCCACAACTCAGTCTACCATCTGCCATATTAAGGTATCCCACATCGGTATTGAGTACGGTATTGGGTGGGCTTATAAGCCTCGACAATCCTCTTACTTACAACCTGAGTTTTAAGTGTAGAGTTAGACCTTCGTACATGGTGTCAGAGCCACCTCTCTACTTGATGTGTGGATCCACCTATGGAACCACGTGTCGAGCCTGATGAGCCTCTGACGTGAGGGAGTGTATTAAGGTATCCCACATCGGTATTGAGTGTGGTCTTGGGTGGGCTTATAAGCCTCGGCAATCCTCTTACTTACAAACTGAGTTTTAAGTGTAGAGTTAGACCTTCATACACGCCCAGCAAGAATTTCATCGCAACATCGGTAAGCAACGACCCCAACGCACCTGTCCTTGGAGGATCCATATTTCCAGGTATTTTCTTTCCTCTTTTAGCATTGTGTGCTACAACGAGCGAATAATACCTTGCTGATGTAATATTTGTTCGTTTGTTTGAGACCACAATTATTTTTTAATTTACCAACAAATTCTAGGCGAAATATGTGTATGTATCATCGGTTTGCTGGCTTGTGAAGAATGTGTATTATATATTATTGAGAGATAATTACCATTATAGTCAATGCTATTATCGAGATGGATTCATTCTTCACATCCTGTGTGTATACACCCCTATTTGTAGGAAAGTTTATGTATGTACATTTTAGAAAACATGAAAACTACGTTGTTCCAGTAGTTTAGTTTATTTCATTTACATAAAACCCTAATTAATTAATAAATATAATAGAAAATGGGACATCCTGTGGGAAGCAATGTGGGTTGCCATCTAATTTCAAATTTGAATGTGCTTATTTCAGTTTTATTCAATCCCCTGTTTATATTTATTGAAGTTTTAATTCTTGTTCAATATTAGATTGTGTCTTCTTCAATGTATTCAATTATTTAAAGCCCAACTCTAATATGATTTCTCATTTTTCTTGCACATTGCATACTTGATTCATATTAATTACATAAAAACCTGATTAACTAATAAAAAAAATAAAAAAAATGAGACATTTGGTGGGAAGCAATGTGGGTTGCCATCTGATTTCAGTTTTATTGTGCTTATTTGATTTTTATTCATACCACTTGGTGTACTTATTTAATATTTTATTTTCAGATAAAATTTAGAATATGTGTTCTTCAATGTTGTGAACTTTTCATGCCCAAATGTAACATAATATCTCATTTTTCTCGCACATTGCTTTGTTGTTTAGGGATGGAAGGAGGCAGTACTGGTTACGGAATTAGTGATACTTCAAAGGGCAAGGGTAGAAGACAACTGGTACGAGAAGGTCGTGGAGTGATGTCGAAGAAGCTGTGCTGTTTGGATACATGAAGGAACTTGTGACTAATGGATGGAAGGGTAAGAATGGTTTTAAACCTGGGTTTATGAAGAAACTTGAAGAGTTGTTACTGTCTGATTTTCCGGGGACTGGTCTCCGTGAAATGCCACATATTAAGTCGAAGCTGACCATGTGGAGAAGGGCACTTGGATCTCTTCAAACAATGATTACAACAGGGACTGTGTGGGGTTTAATACTGAGACAAATATGGTGGAGTGCAACAATGAAGCTTGGGAACAAGTTATCAAGGATATATTCCAAACGAATGTCTACTTCATTTTCATTCATTCTAATTAATTGTCATTTTTTATTTGTTCTTAATGGTTCTACATATACTTAAACACAATTACAACACCATTATTATGTTCCTATTGTAATATCAACCCCATTCTTTCTTTTGTAGAGAGATCTGTCGGCTGCAAACATGAGATATAAATCATGGCCGATGTTCAATGATTTGCTCGAGGTATTCAGTAAAGATGGAGCAACTGTAGAAAGAGCTGATGATGTGATGGAGGCAGCGAACGAGGAAATGGACGGGGATGCTAACATTGAAGATATGTTTGGGGATACTTCACATCCTGCTAAACTCGTGAATGCAAGCACTGACACTACTCCTGTAGAAATGGATGACATCAGTCAAACCCCTCCTCAAGTTGACAAACCATCAAATGTTTGAGCATCATCGACTAGCAGGAAACAATCAGCTTCTCACTTTGATGGGATCGTTGAGGTACTTGATAGGTTTTGTGTTTCCTCCGACCTACGTCTTGACAAAATAGTTCATGTTATGTTGTACGAGCGTGATTTGGGACAATCTAGGAAATAGTTGTTCAACCTAATGGGTTGCGTACCTGATTTGACGTTGGACCAATGTCTTGATGCGTCTTCTATGCTTGCAAAAAATACTGATTTGTTGGAGATGTTTCTTGGACTGCCTGTTGGGGATCGGACACGTTTCGTCTATCGTATCCTTGAAGGTATTTATTAATTCTACTGTGAATTAGGTAGTCATTTTGCAGGGTGCTTGGTGAAGGGAAGAATCCATCAACTTTAGAGCATATGGATTATTTTGTATATGTAAACTTGCTAGGATGCAAGCTGTGTATATTTTGTGACCATCTTTTTGTCACCCTATTTTGTGGATATTTTGTTGAAAACTTGAAAGTTGCTAGGATGCAAGTTGTGTATTTGGTCACACCTTTTAATATATAAATATATATATATATATATATATATTATGACCATCTTTTTGTCATTATTTTTGTATCAAATGGGCAGCAGTTTTGAGTTGATTTTTCTGTATTAAAGAATTGCTTATTTGTGAAAGTTGTGTTGTGGAACATCAAGGGGGCATGTACAAACAATGGCACTTACATACAAGTATATTAACGTGGGATATATATTGGTAAATCACATGGAACATGATGTTGGCAACAATATATATTTGTCAAAATTGTCCACTTTTTGGACGTTGCATAAATACAAATAAGACATACATTGAAAAACTTGAACACTACATAATACCAATACAACCGTCGCTTTCATAATATATAAAATCCTGGTTAGTTAATAAACAAAATATAAATGGGGATATTTGGTGGCAGGACCGTCCTTTAACATGTATATCCAGTGATATGTCACAGGGCCCCCAAAATTCAGATGCCCAATTTTTAAAAAATGTTAATATAGATAAATCTTAATAAAATTATTGTTAAATATTATACACACGTAAACACGTTATCTTTCCTAATTAATGTTGGTTACATATATGTATGAAACGTCTTTTGTATATTTCAAAGCACAAAGAATTAGGAAGTTTGTTAGTCAGTTAGGATATCCGATTTTATCTATAAATATCTCTGCACTTTACATTTTTCAAATATTAAAACATATATTTTTTAACAATTATAAAATATACTATTCCAAATTCATGGTGTTTAACGGTTATTTTTTTTATATTGATAATTGTTTAATCTTCTCTAATTATTTAGTTTCAACCATTACATTTGAGGCCTTATTTTAAAAAGTAGCACAGGGCCTCCATATTCTTTGGGACGGTCCTGTTTGGTGGTAAGTAATGTGGGTTGCCCTGTTAGACGGAAATGGACAGTAGGTCAAGACGATCATGAGCTTACACTTTCAGAATCATAGAAGTACAATATCCTATCTATCTGGGATATGTCTGATTCTTGTTCGGCTGCTTCTGTAGTCGTATGAAGAGCAGGAGCATGGTCGAGTGTTGGTGCCTCATTATTCTCAACCACCCCGTTGTCCGGATGAGGCAGCAGAACTTCAGGTTCATCGATATCGATTTCTTCTTCTAGATCTTTGAAAAGCATTTCCAACTCTGTAAACAATGGCTCTCCCTCATACTTATATGCTGTTGTCAATGGATTTTCCTATATTACCAATTCAATTGATAAGCCATAAGTCGTTGAAGAAATGCTATTTTTAAGTTAACATGAAACATTAGTGATAATTCAAACATGTCGGGGATACACAATATTATTACCTGTGCCAGCAGCTCCCACATTGTGCGCGGTGTATGAACATAATTTTCATCGCGGTCCCAAAAAATACCATTGTGTTGTATCAACCGTTGAAACGTTCGGAATCGTCCCCGAAGTATACGAACACGGCGAGTAACATTCTGCACATTCCAATTTAGGTTGAATCTAGCATTCACCCTGTCTCTTACTTCGTACAATGCGACCACATTTCACCCATTGTACGTCCAGTTTCCAGCAACCCACTCGTCAACGAGACACTCTACGAGAAAGTGTGTGATTTCCTTAGAGCGTGCTATGTTGGCATAAAAAAATCTATTTTGTGTTGATGCATTTGCTGCCATTTTGATGGAGGAGATAACAACATGCACAATGATTTTAATATGTGATTTTGGACTAGCAATATGATATTGTGTTTACATTTTCCATGCATGTGGTCTTATATAATGGTGAAGATCCTTTATTGTCATTTTTAGTATATATTATGGTGAAGGTCTTTGTATTGTCATTCAAATATGGTAAGATTCCTCTAGGGTGTGCAGTGAATCCCACCTTTTGAGAGTACATGTCTTTCAAATGTAGCTAAATGTATATTTCTAATTCAAATTGAGCTTTCAATTTTATTGAGGATTCCCTTTTTACAAATATTGAGTTCACCATTGGTAGTGTGTTGTCACATGTGTTGATGTGTGATGTCCACTTTTGGAGTTGTCTTTCAATTAAAGATTTTTTTATCAGTAGCTATAAATATATTATAATATTGATGATAATTACTTAATATTTACTTTAAAATAAATATAAATTATATTTTCTAAATTAATATATGAAATTAGATATTCAATTTTTTTAATACGTGAATTATATTATATTTACTTTATTTAAAAATTATAATTAAACCCTACTACCTATACCACCTATTAAGCCTACTACCTATACCACCTACTAAACTCATTTTACATGCTACCTCTTCAAATCACTTACAAATCGGTGGCAGAAAAACAGGGGAAAACCGCCATGTTATCGGAAAATCACCCGTAACCACCATTATCAACGTGTAGTCGTTGTTCAAAGGTTAGTATAAACGTTTTATATCCAGGTTCGTTTCTCATGGAGTTACATTGACAATGTATTTATAATCGATATTCAAGTTTTGATTTTGTGGGTTTAGAAATTTATTTTCATTTCGTTTGAGTATGATATTGGTATAAAAATGCATTTATGGAGTATGATATATATCCAGGTTTTCCTTTATAACATATTTTCATTGTTGATGCATATAATAAAAAACTTTTTATTATTGTTGATGCATATATCATTTTTGGTGTAGTTTTCATTTCATTTCCCATTTGATATTCATTAGAGTTTCATTTGGTTTGAGTATCATTATTGTTATCATATTTTCATGCCCACCAATTGTTTGATGAAATGGCTTGTAGAGATTATATTATCTTTGTTGAACCTATTTTCTTTCAAGTGTTATCTTTCTTGATGTAACGAGTTGCAATGGCCACAATTCTTCATGAACAAATTCCAAACTTGCATTATGTTCATATTATAATGAGTTTGAATCACAATTCGTCCCATAACTATTTGACAAAATAGATTTAGTCCTAAAATTAACTTTTTATTAGATTTAGTCCCAATTTTTTTAATGAGGTCCAATTTTAGTCCCAAAATTAAATTTTTATTAGATTTAGTCCCAAATTTTCTTGTAAGGTCCAATTTTAGTCCCAAAATTAACTTTTTATTAGATTTAGTCCCAAAATTTTTTATAAGGTCCAATTTTAGCCTCAAATAAAAGGTAAAAAGTGAATATAAAAAATTATAATATATGTAAAAAAAATCGATTAGCAAATAATTAATGAAATAATATAAATGCACTTTTTATAAAAATAATATAAAAATTAATGAAATAATATAAATACAAACTCGTAAAATCTAAAAAAATAATAATATAAATACATAAAAACTAACAAAATTAATGAAAATTAATATAAAAATAATATAAAAATTAATGAAATTAATGAAATAATATAAATACAAAAAATTAATGAAATAATATAAATAATATAAAAATTTCGTATAATCTAATATTATTTCACTTTTTACCTTTAATTTGGGACTAAAATTGGACCTTATAAAAAAATTTGGGACTAAATCTAATAAAAAGTTAATTTTGGGACTAAAATTGGACCTTATTTGAAAATTTGGGACTAAATCTGATAAAAAGTTAAATTTGGGACTAAATCTATTTTGTCAAATAGTTATGGGACGAATTGTGATTCGAACTCTATTATAATTGAATTGCTTTAACATGTTTATCAGACTTTTCGAATCTGGCTAATACCATTATCGAATCTCCTGAAATTTGGTCCACTGCATATAACACCCACCAAACAACAGGAACCCACTGAAGCAATTTGTGGCTTGATTTCCCATTACCTTTTAACCATAGAAAGAAACTCCATAAATGCATTTTTTTATAACATGGACTTGTAAACCTGACTTAAATTTAATATCATATCATTTTTAACCTTAAACAAGAAAATAAATTGTAAGATTTGTGTTCATGTGCTTTATATTATCATGTATGATGGAAGACTATCATCCAGTTAGACTCAGTTGTCGTGCAGAACTCGGGATTTTAAAAGAGATACAAGAACACCTTTTAAAAAAAAGTTTGAAGAGGTTCAGTGAATCATGCTTTGGTCACTTCATGAACTTGCAAGACTTACCCTTCCAGAGACAATTGCATCTTCACTTGCTCTTGAAACAAGACTAGGAGAAGTTTCCCGATAGGATATTGTTTAATGTAAATGACTGCAATGTTGAATTTGGACAAATGGAGTTTTGTTTGGTCACTTGACTAAAAGTTGGTGCAAAGTCACCTATTCCACCAACATCAGCGCTTCACAAAAAAAATTTCAAAGGAAAGTTAGGTATTCGGGTCAATAGAATACGAGATGCTTTTTTCAAGGCTATAAAAAGGATAAAGGTGATGGAGAGCTAAGCTTGAAAGTTGCAATGCTATGGGTATTGTATGGTATACTACTCATCAAGGATAAGACGACCAAGAATCTTGATATTCGTTACATATACCTTGCCGATGACGTGCAACAATTCAACAAGTTTCCTTGGGGTAGGGTGGCCTTTGAAACTGTACATGACAACATCCAAAGTTTTTTGTTTATCAAGGGAATGAAAGAGCATATTGACGTATACGATTTTGGGTACGTGCTGCAATTGTGGGCGTACGAGACCATATTTGTAATTGTAACTCTTTGTGCAACTCAACTCCACCGAATCCGGTCTGCAATACCTCGGATGCTACGATGGAAAAGTAATAGAATTCCTAGATTTGATTTCCTCACAACACATTGTTTCCCCATATTGACATGTGGTGATCAAGCGAGTAAAAAGGTTGGTTATGAGTTAATTTTACTAGCATATTACTCTTGTGTTTTGTAATTAACTTGATTATTAAAATGCAACTTGTTGTATTTTCCCAAATGAGGCCTCTGAAAAAGTTGGAACCCACACTCACGGAAATGAGCTCTCCATATTATCGAAGCTGCCTTGATTGGGAGAATCAGCTTGCCAAAGAACCCCATCAAATTTGTCTAGGTAAGCGTAAAAGGAGCATTGCGAGGTCTGATGACAAGGAACAAACATTGAAGGAACAAGGGAAGAAAGATAAAGGCAGTGGAAAGAAGTTAACTACCGAAGAGGCTGCACCAACTACTGATATCTAAAAAAAAGATGGAAGCAATCATTGCTAAACAAGAGAAGATTGAGAGTTACTTGATGGTCATAATGAAGAAGCTCGGATGTGAACCAATTTGCGACGAAGATGAAAACAAGGATAAGGAAAGTGAGGAAGAAGATGAGAACGGAGAAGATGAGGAAAGTGAGGAAGAAGATGAGGACGGAGGAGATGAACCAAGTGAGACAGAAGATGAGGACATGGATCAAGAAGATAAAGATGAGGACAGAGGTGATGAGGGAGTAAAAGGAGAAGGAGTTCATAAAGGGAAACAAGAAGGCAAAGGCGCAGAAATTGATGCAGGACAAGCACAAGGTGGAGAGGAAGGCAACAAAGCCGCCATTGTTGAGTCCGGACAGTTACAATGGGGAGATGATGAAATAAAATAATCCAAAGTAGAGACCAAACAAGTGGAAGATGAAGTTCACAAAGGATAAGACAAAGAAAGAATAAAAGAAGGAAAACAAGAAGAGAAGGATGAGGCCGGATAACGAGGATTAGGCATTATAGTCCATAGTGATAGAAGGCAAGATGGGGAAAGTGAGGACAGAGGTATGATATTCCAAGATGATGAGGAAACTCCAATAAATATGGGAATGAGTGTGTAAGACCCACAAGTAGCATATATTACTAGAAAGCATTTGCTAATTGGTGGGGAAACTGCTCGGACACAGACAATCCAATTGTGGAAACTTCCATAGATGCATTCCCGCATGTGTATAAGGAATTTCTTGAACAAATATGGAATCCGGATGGTTGGCTCTCGAACGAGGTTGGTACATGTCTTCTCACTTTTGTCAATTGATTATTTCACCATTCCATGGTTTGATAGCACATTTTTATGTATTTTTGTTTACAGAATATTGATGCACTGTTGCATCTACTTATAGCGAAGGTGAAGTTATGGCTGAACAGCTTCCTGCAAAATTGGACATGTGTATAGACAATATTTTGGGTAATTTTATTTTGAATTGGACACTAAAATATTGATAGCATGAACTTGTTATATATTGATGCACTATTTTTTTATGATAAATTTTTATTGTGTAGGACATCACGACAAACCGATGTTACGCCCACTGGGAAAAAACTAAAAAAGTTAGAGGGTCATATAATTGGGCAGAAATTGAGAAGTTTGCAATGAAGTATTTGAATGGTGAACTCCCTAAAGATGGTTTTGGAAAGCCATGGAATGAGGTAGACCATGTGTATGTGGTAGCAATTGTTGGGGGGAACCACTGGGTCCTTTATGATATATGCATCAAAGATGAGAAGATTGTTGTCTACGATTCACTTAAGGAGGGCAGTCGCCAAAACGGGAAACATGCAGCTCATTTTCGTCGCTTTGGTTGGGTGTTGAGAAGTATGTACACCGAAGGTTTTGCCACTTCAATTGTTGGAGGGAAAGCAACGCAATGGAAGGTGCAATGATCATCATGTGTAACAATACAAATGAATAGCAGCGACTACGGGGTCCTATGCATGAAGATGATGGAATGTCGTGTCCGGGAAACCGATACAGGAGATCAACCCCGGAAACACTGATTTATATCGGAAGGTCTACTGCACAGAGCTTTTGCACCAGAAACGAGTATTGATTTATGAAGACCTGAAATCATTGATAATGACCCTTTTGTGATGTTCATAATTGTTGCATGAAAAATGGTTTGATGTCTATGTATTTTGATTATTAGGGAACTTGGTTTGTTGTCTATGTATTTTGTTTATAAGGAAAATTGGTTGTGACGGTGTTGTTATATCTTGTGGTTATAAAGTTTAGTGAAGAAGATATTATGTTTGAATGAAAAAAAACCCACATATTGTCCCACTATACTGTTATGTCAATTGTCTGGTATCAATTGTTTAAATTTATAAATATGTACATACAGGTTCAATGTTACAATTGTTGTAATTTATTTGAATTGAAAGTTTCATTGATGTTATCTTTCTTAAGACCATACTCACGACAATCGTGGTATATTTTTGTTTAAATATGTCAAAAACCCCACATGATGTCCAATAAATATGTCCATTAAACTCAATAATCCCACAAATATATCCACATAATAAAATGACCATTATTAAACATACACAGTACCAATAATACAGTAGTAGATTTTTTAACTATTACAAAGAGTACCAAGTACTTAAATTATACAACAAAAAGTTAATATTAAGTCGCAATAAATCCTTATACAGAACACCCCCTAATGATGGTGAGATCTCCACTCGTTGTACATAGAAGTAACCAATTTATCACGCCAAAGATTAAACCCAGGAGTTGATTCAAGCGTGTCTATGTACTCCACATCTTGCACGTCAATGTTGTCTTCAGAATCAATGCCAGGTATAGGATTTGTTGCTTCAAGCTCGATTGGGTCGAGGGGCGTTACTGAGCGAATGAAGTTGTGCAAAAGAAAGCACGCCATAATAAGTCGAATTTGTATCCTAGCGGGTAGAACGACTGACTGCTAAGAATCATAAACCTTTTTTTGAGCACACCGAAAGCACGCTCTATTACATTGCGTGTCCTGGTGTGCCTTATGTTGAAATGTTCACGGAAATCCGTAGGTCTTCCTGAATTGGGTCCCCACTCACTTAGTTGATACCGAGTATTTCGGTAGAGGACAAGAAACCCCTCGCTATTTGCATACCCGTTATCACTTAAGTAATAGTTCCCCGCCACATGAAAATGTGTGCATAAGACCAAAAAAAATCAAAAATTGAAAAGGAAGCAAAGGGGATACAATAGGAAATAGCAGCTCACCCCTTGGGACTTTCAGTCCATAAGGTCGTGCAATAGCATCTCGAAGGACTCTACAATCTGCTGTGGATCCTTCCCAACCTGGAAGGACATATATAAACATCATATTTGGATCACAAACTCCCAAGACGTCGGTGGACATTCGCCCTTTGGGTGTTCTGTAACGAGCTCTGTCACTGGCAGGAACAGTGAGGTCAATATAGGTCCCGTCTAAAGCACCTAAACAGTCATGTTAAGGAAGTCGATTACATAAATATTATAAAGTAAATTGGAGATTCGCAACACAACAAATTGAGCAACAATATGGACTTTACCTTGAAATATTTCCATCTGGGATCATCCGAGTTTTCATGAATAGACGTGGGCTTAACCAAGAGCAGATTATGAATTTTTAAAATAGCTTTCAGGACTAGGTGCATGTAATGTGACACCGTCTGACCAGATCTTATGAATTCAAATTTCACAACATAATTCTTGGTGTGATGTGCTAAAATGGTCAAGAAAATGGCAATTTGTTCTTCTACTCCAACATATCGATTATCCTATAAACCTCCCCGCTCTCTCATTAAAAAGCATAACCGTGCAAAGGCATTTCTATCCATTCGAAGATTTTCAATGCAACTAGAATTAGTCTCCAAAAATAATCTGCTCTTACGATAAGATTGATTGGGCATCCTCTCTATCATACTGTACTTTTTAACATGTTCACTACGTCTCCTAACCCGTCTGCTTTCTTCCATTAGAAAATGTGCGATAACAAAAAATACCATGATATGTTTAAGGAGTACTTGCTCAAATATAAAATAAAAAATATGTTGTTCTCACGATGAGAGTACATTCTGCTGAATATGATATATAGCCAAGCCACTGCAATGAAAATAATAGAAATAGTTCAACAATAAAAGTACAATTATGCCCACAACCAAAACTACCATTATGCCCACATCAAATACTATGCTTATACAAACGAAACATACATCAGCTAGAATCAATTATCCTATTGTAATGAATGCATCAAAACCAACCAAGAGCAAGGTAACATCAACAAACAAACTCAGCACTCAATTAGCTAAGAGCCCCAAATGAATGAATTAGCTAAGAGCAACAAATAAACTAAAAAACATTCAAATTAGCTACCTCAACAAAAACAATAATATGTTTATCCAATTCTGCTATGTATTTCATTAACATACCTATTCCCAACAAATCTATCTATGTCTTTGAGTCAAATCGAAAGTTTACCTCGAATTGTTCAACTTACCGGCTTCGACGCCTATTTGTGTATGCCGCCGGTCGACGTTGGGTGGTATTCAAAATTGTGTACCCTGTTTCTCCAAGAAAAAATTAAAATCGACTAAACAAAAAAAAAGAACATATGAAGAAGCTCAAACTGAACGAAACAGAGAAGTGTGTTGCCCATGTGTGAAAATGGAAAATATCATCATTTCTTTCGTTGAGAAACAACCTTCTTCGTTATCGGAACATTGGAAGAAGAAGAAGAAATGGAAATTCAAAAAATTTCATACCTTTTTCAGAGTCTGTAGCTGCGAGAAGAAGAAGAAGCACAAATGGAGTTTGAATTTCAGCCCTAATTTGAGAAAGACAATTTTTTAAATTTCAGGGCGCAATTACAATGGAGAATTGAGTGAGATTTGTTTTCTCACCCCGCCTATGGTATATGTTTTGCAAAAAGAAGCAGTAGAAAACGAAGATAACGCGAGATTCATTCTACCGTGTCAGAGATTAAATCGGGTTAATGCCACACAATCTAAAATGTACCAAATGGAGATAAGAAGAGAGATTCCTTTTATTTCTCGCCCAAAACACACGTACCAAACGAACCCTTAATATTAGTGTCCAATACTTATGAGCAACTTATAAGGGTACGGGGGTAGTATATTAATTACATATTTAGATTAATAGAAGTAATTATAGGGTCCATTATGCAATTAATTATATAGATTAAAAGGCATCAACTATAGAAAGTTCAAATATATTTTATGAATTCTTAAATTGTACCCGCAATTATTTACAATATTTTATGGAGAATAACGAATTATTTAGAATAATAAGAAGAAATTTGTTTTTCTTTTGTTGATGAATTAATTGCAATTATGTCTGATTAATCTTTCATAATTTTATGCCTAATCTTCTGAGTGGAGGCAGACGCCAATTAAGCTAATTTGAATACATATACTCCTCAGTTTTATAGGAATTTACACCCTACGGAATAATACATTTTTAAAAAATATATATTTTTATATATAAAGTAGTGGTATGTGGGTAAATATATGTATAAGTTTGTGAGTGTGCACGCAAATTAATATTTTCTTATTAAGTAATGTGTTGATTTGTATGGGACGTGGTGTGTAAATTTCCATAGGACAAAGAGAATACATGTTAATATATATATATATATATGTTAATATTGTATATATTAATATATAAGCAAAAATTCCCGTGCACCCAAGTGCATGGTATGCACTTGGATTTTACTTCAATTTTAAATTTAATTTGCTTTTTCCAGAAACACACACTACACACCACACTGTGTTTTTTAGTATATCAAATTGTTCTTGGGGTATTACAAACATTTGTTCTTTAGGTATTAAGAAATTGTTCTTGGGGTATAACTAAATTGTTCTTAGGGTATTAATAATTGTTCTTATGGTATTGATTTGATCGTGGAAGCAGTAGTTGAATATTAACAGTAGTTTTCATCGTGGAAACAGTAGGAATTGAGAGCAATAGCAAATAAAATAATACCCGAAGAACAAAAGTAAATACCCAAGAGCAAAAATAAATACCCCAATAACAAATTACATATAACCACTTCATAATTTTGATTTCATTCTAATTGGGAAGGTCAATTGAGGGCTGTGATTCGAGGTATTAAGTAAATTTAACAACAAAATAGACTATTCAAAATGAGAATTGAGTTTTTATTTGGCAATGACTATAATTGTACCCCAAGAACAGTTTTCAATACCCGAATAACAAATCACAATACCCCAAGAACAAATATAAGTAAATACTCCAAGAACAAGTCACAATATCCTAAAAATAATTTATGATACCCAAAATCAACTCACAATACCCCAAGAAAAAATAAATAATTAAACTAAAAAGAAGATCCAAATAATTCATGGGAAAATTAAGCAATTGTTCTGTGAGTATTATAAATTGTTCTTTGAGTATTACTCGATTTATATATTAAATTTTCATTTATAAATTATTCTTTGGATATTATAAATTATTATTTGAGTATTATAATTTGTTCTTTAGATAATATAAATTATTATTTGGGTTTATTCATTTATAAATTGTTCATTGGGTATTATAAATTATTCATTGGGTATTATAAGTTGTT
>JAPKLY010000296.1:0-24526 GCA_026898435.1 Prunella vulgaris
GACATTGCCCTCAAAATCCTCAGGGGACTCTCACCTAGATGGGATGTTTACTCTGTGATGATGCAGAACACTAAGGATCTATCTAACATGTCTATGCAACAAGTGTTCTCAGAACTCAAGGCTCATGAGTTTGATCTCAACAGGAAATGAGCTATAAAAGAGTCTTCCTCATCTGAGAAAGGAGTAGCCTTCAAGGCAAACAGTTCTGAAACTGAACCAGCCAAGATCAAGAAGGCCAACAAGCCCTGCAAATCCCAGAGCAAGGCTGAGCTGAAAAAAGAATTGAGACTTCTAGCAAGAAGGTTTGAAAAGCTGAACTCAAGGTTTGACAAGTACAAGAGATACTATCAGGATATCAAGGAAAGGAAGTCCAGGTTCACTCCCAGGAATGAAAAGGAACCTGAGAATGATTACAAAAGAAATAAGAAAAGTGAGGAATCCACCTCAAAATCAGAATCCAGAAGAAAGGACAAGGAAGAAGCTGAAGATGATGACAAGAGATGCTTTCAGTGCAACAAGACAGGGCACTTCCAGTATGACTGCCCTCAGCTGAGTTCCAAGGAAAGGAAGGAAAGACAGGCCAAGAGGGACATGAAACTAGAAAGAAGAGCAATGGTGGCAGAAGACGAGGAGGCTGCAAGCTCATCTGAGGAGAAATTCACTGATAGCAGTGATGATGATCTATGCCTCATGGCCAATGATGAACCTGAGGTACAGTCTCAACTTTGTCAATTAATAGTACACTCACCTGAGCCCAGCTCAGAGTCAACAGGGGACCTCAATCTTCAGTTCTCTTTGGAACAATTGATGGTTGACTTCTCCAAGCTGCAAGAGGCATACCTCATTCTTGAGGAAGAAAATAGGATGCTAGCAAATGAAAATACCAAGCTAACTGAATCTGGGATTGAGGGAGACCTTGCCTCAGCATCCCAAACCATTGCCCTGAAAAATAAAGTGGAAACACTCAAGAGTCAGGTCAGTGCAAAGGATGAGCTGATCAGGGGACTAACCAATGATCAGATCAGGCTAGCTAGTGCAAATAATGAGCTAGCTATTCAAATTAAAACCCTTATCAGCAATGTAAATTTGCTTAAGGAATCTGAGGATCATCTGCTGAAAAAGCTAGAATCTCTAAATAAAACCTCTCTTGCTATAGAAAAAATCCTGAGTTCACAAAATAGCTCAGACAGCAGACATGGGATAGGATTCTTTCCATGCACATCCTTAGAAGGCCCCCTCAACACGGCATCCACCAGCAGTAATGAGAGAGTGTTTGTAAGGTCCTCTGAGAATCCAAGAAGGATCCTTGATAAGGGAAAAAGGCCTGCTGAACCTACTGAGGAGGTGATAGTGCCAAGTAGGTCCACTGAAAAAGCTAGAACAGCGTATACACCTCTCAAAACAAACTCCATAAAAAATAACTCCAAAGAGGAAAATCTACTAGAATCAACTGGAGCAATGTTCAGTACACATATCCTCAACCTAGATCTTCTCCTAGGAGACAATTTAGGTAAAGAAATAACTGGCCTGAATCCTCTGTCAAGAGAGTTGACAGAAGGGTTCACTTCAGGGAACCACTCTCATATATACCCTATGAGAGAAGTTATATCCCTCCCTATCAACAACACCTGAGGCCAGCTGCACCAAAGTCCTTTAAGAACAGGAGGGATGACAAGCCACCTATCCCACAAAGGACTAACACTTAGAGGCAGTCAACTCCTATGGCAGTTAAGTAGTCTACTGTCTATGTAGATGTTTATGGAAAAAAAATCAGCCAGTCCAAAGTAACTAGGACTGTTAAGCAGATTTGGATCCCTAAAGGTACAACTAACCAAATAGGACCCAACACAAGATGGGTACCTAAGAACTGATTTTTTGCAGGTCTTGGATTCTAAAGATGATTGGTATCTGGATAGTGGTTGCACAAGACATATGACAGGCAACCAAAGTCTACTAACTAACTACAAAGAAAGGAAAGGCCCACCGGTCACTTTTGGTGACAACTCACAAGGAATCACAGAAGGTTATGGTACCCTGATAATAGGGACAGTCCAGGTAACAAATGTATCATATGTCAGTGGACTAAAACATAACCTGCTTTCCATAAGCCAGTTATGTGATAAGGGATATAATGTTGAGTTTTCTAGTAACCTGTGTTGTGTAAGAAATTCATCAAATACACAGGTACTACTAACAAGGTCTAGGAAAGGAAATGTTTATCTTGCAGATTGGAGATCATGTCCAAAAGAGACCTGTCTCATTGCCAAGAGCTCAAGTGACCTGACTTGGCTATGGCACAGAAGACTTAACCACCCGAATTTCAAGATATTAAACAAGATATCCAGGCTGAGTCTAGTGGAAGGAATACCAAATGAGGTGTTCAATAAAGATCACATTTGCAAAGCTTGCCAAGAAGGGAAGCAAATAAAAGCCTCATTCAAAAGCAAATACACTCCCTCCACTGACAGGGTACTCCAACTTTTACATATAGACCTCTTTGGACCTGTTACACCAGCCAACATCAATGGAAGCAAGTACACACTGGTGGTGGTAGATGACTTCTCAAGATTTACTTGGGTGATATTCATGTCTAGCAAGAAGAATACTCAACTCAGGCTACCTGAGTTACTCAAGAAGATTTCAATTGAAAAGGATCTATCTATCATCAAGATAAGATCTGATAAACTTACTGGGTTCATAAATTCCATTATTACTGACTTCTGCAATAAGTCAGATATATCCCATGAGACTTCAGCTGCTAGAACTCCTCAACAAAATGGGTTAGCTGAAAGAAGAAACAGGACACTAAAGGAGGCTGCCAGAACCATGCTTGCTGATACACAAATTCCCAAAAGGTTCTGGGCTGAAGCCATACATACAGCCTGTTACACTCAAAATAGATCCATGCTCACCAAAACTCAAGGCAAAACCCCATATGACCTATGGAATGGTAGGAAACCTCAGGTATCCTACTTTCATGTCTTTGGTTGTAAGTGTTTCATTCACAAAAATAGGAAAAGACATTTGAAAACCTTTGATAGCAAAGCTAATGAAGGAATTTTCCTTGGATATTCCCAAGTCAGTAGAGCCTTCAGGGTATAAAACCTTAGAACCCTTGTTGTGGAAGAAACACCCCATGTTGTTTTTTATGAATCTACTCTTGAGTCCAGGAAAGATCAGGCTACCAAAGAGATCATTGATAAAATGACTAACCTGACCTTGGGCAAGTCCACTTATAAGAAGGTGGATGCCTACATACTAACATGGGACAACCTAGGAATAAGGGAGTCAGAGGACTGCACTCAGAGGACAAACAAGCCTGAGGAAATCAACACTGATGAAAATGAGCTGAATGACTCAATCCCAGCTCCTCAGGTAACTTCTGTCAATGAAAAAGCTGGCCAAGCTGAGACAGACACTGAGCATAACATTTAGGGGGAAGCCAGACTACACTGTGCTGATAACTTAGAAACAACCCTGAAGGATGACTCATGACTCTTACCCTCTGCCCTATCCCCTGATTTACTTAGAATTGCTCAATCTAGTGACTCAATCCCAGTTGGAGAGGTATCCACTGAGGATAACCCCACAGAGAGAGGACAAACCAAAAGAAGCTGGTTGATTGATCATCCAATCAGTCAGATTCTAGGAGATCCTAATCTTGGTGTCAAGACTAGAAGTTTTCATGGAGAGAATGCTCACTTTTGCTGTTTTCTTTCAGCACAGGAGCCCAAGACCATTGAAGAAGCATTAAGGATCCAAACTGGATCATTGCCATTGAGGAAGAACTCAACCAGTTAACAAGAAATCAATTATGGGAGCTTGTCAAAATACCCAAGCATGCCAACATCATTGGAACCAAATGGGTCTTCAAAAACAAGAAGGATGAGAATGATGTCATTGTCCGAAATAAAGCAAGATTGGTGGTCAAAGGATACTCTCAAGTTGAAGGATTTGATTATGATGAAACCTTTGCACCAGTAGCCAGATTAGAAGCTATCAGGCTATTCCTTGCCTATGCTACCCACAAAAAGTTCAAGGTCTACCAAATGGATGTCAAGAGTGCATTCCTCAATGGGGTTCTAAATGAAGAAGTCTATGTGGAACAACCCCCTGGCTTTGAGGAAGGCAACAAAGTCTACAAGCTCAGGAAAACCTTATATGACCTAAAACAAGCCCCAAGAGCCTGGTATGACACCTTGTCTCAGTTCCTCCTGGACATGGTTTCATAAAGGGGAGTGTTGACAGAACACTCTTCAGAATCACACATGGAGAGGAGATACTCTTACTCCAAATCTATGTGGACAATATCATATTTGGCTCACAGAATGAAGATCTATGCACTCGATTCTCACATCTCATGAAAGGAAAGTTTGAGATGTCAATGATGGGAGAAATGAATTTCTTCCTTGGACTGCAAGTCAGGCAGTCCCCTGAAGGAATATTCATCAAACAGGACAAGTACACAAGGGAGCTGATTCAGAAATTTGGTTGCAGCTCAAGCAAAGTAGTCAGGGTACCTATGAATACAAAAACAAAGCTTGAACCTGATGAAGAAGGAGAAGTTGTGGATCAGACTACTTATAGAGGAATCATTGGATCCCTCCTATACCTCACTGCAAGTAGGCCTGACATTACTTATGCGGTGGGGATCTGTGCAAGATATCAGGCTAGTCCCAAGAAAAGTCACATGGAAGCCACAAAAAAGATTCTAAGATATCTCAAGGGTATTGTCAACGTGGGACTTTGGTACCCCTCTGATGATAACTTTGAATTAACAGGCTACTCAGATGCTGACTATGGAGGATGCAAAATTGACAGAAAATCAACCACTGGAACATGTCAATTTCTTGGAAATAAATTGATTTCTTGGTTCTCAAAGAAGCAGAGCTCAGTAGCAACAAGCACCACTAAGACTGAGTATATGGCTGCTGGTAGCTGCTGTGCTCAAATTCTATGGATAAGGCAGCAACTGACTGATTACAACATACAGGCCAGTGAAGTGCCCATCTTCTGTGATAACAATAGTGCTATTGCTATATCACAAAATCCTGTATTTAACACAAGATGCAAGTATGTGGATATTAGGCACCACTTCATCAGAGATCATGTGGAGAAGAAGGATGTATGCCTTGTAAAAATTCACACTGATAAGCAAAGGGCAGACATACTCACAAAACCCTTGGCTGAAGCAAGGTTTCATGAGCTATCAGTGGAGTAGGGTATACTTGATCCAGAGTTAGGAAACTGATCAGGCTACCCAACTCAGAATGAATCTATCACAATGGATTCCCAGGTCAATAATCTAGGGGGAAGGATCAAACAATAACAGTGGACTCAACTGATAAAGTCCACTGATGCCCTCTGATAGTCAGAAGAGTCCACCCCACTGAACTCAAGTGGACTGAGCAAAAGTCCACTGAATACTCCACTGAGACAAACTCTGACTGGTGGTTACTTTATTGGTAATTGTGCATGTGGTGCATTTAATGGGATAGTAAGTGTGCAGTAAAATCTCAGGAGATGATTTTGAGCAGTTATCTCTCATGAAAAGCCTCACTTTTAACCGTCATCTTTTTCAATCTCAACTGTTGATCCTAAACCAACCCACCTTCCATATTTGGTAATAATTACAAATTACTTGGGAAGTTAAAACACTTTATCTTCCAAATTATTGCCCCATTTTCAACCGTAGATCAAACTTCTCTTGATTCAGTCTCCACCCTTGATTATCAGTATAAATAACCTCCGCACTTAGAAGTTCTTACACACGATTTAATTACTATCAACCCTACTCATACTATCAACCCTTACTCATACTCTCAACCCTTAACCCTCACCAGAAAACATCCTACTTTCAGAAACAATGTCTCAAATCTATATTGATTACAATGAATTAGCCAACAATAAGAACTTTTGGTATGAACCAATAGTTTGCCTCAACCACCCTAAAGTTCTCTCTAACCCCAACCTACACCACATAAAGAGAGCTGTAGATATGGTTAAAAATGCTGGGCTCTACAGATTCTTATCCAAAGGCCCAGAAAAGTGCTATGACAGGCAAGTGTTGGAATTCTTTGTGGATATGGAGAAAAACATAACATCCATCAGATCTGCCATCATGATGGAGAAGAGTGAAAAGAAGCAGGATAAGAAGGGGAGAGAGGTTATTGAGGCTGTCGTGAGGCACAAGTTTACTTTAAGGTATGAGGATCTGCATGACATTTTTGGGCTGCCAAACGAGGGTTTGGACCTAGGAACTTACATGCTTGGAGAAGAGGAGAGGTTCTTGAGCACCATTACAAGGAAAAGGGAGCAGTATGTCACAACCTTCAACAAAAAACTCCTCAAGCTTGAGTTTGAGGTTTTGGCAGAAATTGTTGGGAAATGCATCCTAGACAACCAAGGAAGCATAGAGCAGGTGAGCAAGATCAAGTTGAGGCTAATGGCAGCCATTGTCAACACCACTGATAGGGTAAAGTTCAACTGGCACTAGTTCTTTATCTCAAACCTAAGGGAAGAAAGGAGCAAACTGAAGGTGGTCAAAGGAAAGATGTTGATTGAGCACAAGTTTTGCTATGCTTCAAGGGTGTCTCTCATCATTGAGGCAGTGAATCTGAAATACAAGATCTTGGAACAAGGCCAAGATTTTGTTTAACTCTGAGAAGCTCTTGGAAAAGATGAAGGTTGAGGCACCAACTGGTGAAGCAAGGAAGGAATAGGCCACTGTCCCAGAAGAATCAGGAGAGGACAGTCCTCCTTTGAATCTCAAGAAAAGGGCTTTAAAGCCAAGTGAGAAAATAAAGTCCCACAAAGAGGAGGAGTTGGAGAAAAAGAAGAGAAGATTGGTAAAGAAAACCTTTGTTGAAAGCAGGGCCATTAGCAGCAGTTCTGAGACTTCCACCACTCACTCATCTGCTGAGAAGTCTGCTGACGAAGAGGATGAAGGGATGAAATCCCCTATTCATTTACTTGCTACCACTATCGTCAAGGGAATTGAGGAAGGGCAGGAGGGAGAGGAAGCAGATGAGGAGGAAGAGGAGACATCAGAGGAGACTGATGAAGAAAGCTTAGAACAGTCCGAGGAAAGAGGAGGAGGTCAAGAAGCCTCAGAGGACTCTCAAAAGTTCTCTGAGGTAGCCAAAATTACACCCCCTGAACCGACAACTGAAAACCCCACTGAAGGCTCTCAAAAGCCTGAAAGTGCAGCCAAAGAACAATCCACTGTCCCACAGGCCAGTGAAGTTTTACCTTCACTTGAAGTAGCAGATGAGGAGGAGGTCCAATACACATACTTTGACTCTCTGAAGGAGGAGGCTTGTTATGAATTGGAGCAATTATACCCTGCCTTAAACTCCCATCCAACCCTCAAAAAGATGTTTGAGAGGGTCAGGCTACTGGTCAAGCTAAAGGATGCCTACTTGTATGAGCTTTTGGAGGTTGTGAAGGGACAAGGTGAAAGCTACTGGAGAAAGGAGGAGAAGGAAATACTTGAGGTTGCTCAAGTAAGAAAAGTCAGTGTATTGTCGCAAGAGTGAGAGTTTGGCAAGTTGGTTGCCAAGAAGTTGGATGATGCCAGGCTGATAGAAGGGCCCATAGAAAAGTCCACTGAAGGAGATGATTAGGGAAAGGAATGAGATGATGAGTCCACTGAGGGAGCCAACCCTACTGAAGAAGGTCAGGCAGGTGCAAGTCAGTAGATGACCCAGGCCAGTGGGGGTCAGGACACTGAGGATCTGGCCACTGAAGATCAGCCTGAGTCATAGGGGACTCAGAAGAAATTAGTGCCCTCTCCTAATGAAACACCAACTGCTCAGATTGAAGGTGTTATTCAGAGTGTTGTTCAGGCTGCTGTGGAGCACAAGCCTGAGGAAAAAGAGTTGGCTACTCTGACTGGGAAAATGGAGAATCTTGAGATCATGATGGAGGAGCAGTCTGTTGAGACAGTTGTGCTTGATGAGCATCTAGATCAGGTAAAGGGCTCTAACCTGATACTCATTACTAATCCGTCAAGTAATATAGATCAGATGGAGATGCACCTATCCAAGGAAATCAATGATCTCAAAGCAAGTGTGGATCAAGAGAGACAAGCCCATGCATAAGCCCTGATAGCACTCAGGCAGGAGAATTTGGAAGAAATAGAGAGGTTGATTCAGGCTACCATCACTACATTGGCAGGTGGCCTGATGGAGAAGATGGATGCCTACATCAGACAAAGGGAGGAGGTTTTGAAGGCAGAAATAGAAATTCAAGTGAGGCAGGCACTCTCAGTTCTCCCCACTCAGGCAGCCACGAATCTGATAATAGAGGAGAAGTTGAAGCCATTTACTGACTTTGGAGTAAATGCTGCTTTTCATCTAAGGGCCCTGGATGAGGAAACAAAGCACTGCCTCACCCACCTGAGAGTTGTTGAGCAGGACACAGCTAGGCACTCAGTGGCTCTTGCTGAACTCTCTCAGAGAGTTAGCAAGAAGGGGGAAGAAGGTCAGGATAGGCCACTAGGTCGCCCATCAGTTGGAAAGAAGGCTGATCCAGAGAAGGTGGTAGCAGATGTGAACTAGGAAATTGAAAAACTTGTAAGAGAAGGGGAGCAGGCCACTGCTGGGGAGAAAAAGAAGGGAAAGGCTGATGCATGAAGGGGGACCAGGCTGTCTAAAGCCAAAGATCAAATTATAAAAAAGAAAAGACAGAGGAGTGAACAAATAAGTGAGAGTGTATCTGACACTCAGGCCACCAAGAGGAGAAAGATAATGATTGATCAGGTAGAGGAGGAAGTCAGGGAGCTTCCAGTTGAAAATCCCAATCCAATTGCATTACTTGTACCCAGTCCACCAAAGAAGGTACAGTCCACTGAGGATCTCTTCGGGCCACCTACACTCAGTCCCCTGGCCCAGGCAGTAAGGTCAGGGAAGTCTCTTGATGAACACAACATGGAGAAAGCTGAAGAGAAAAGGCGACTGATGGAGAGTGGCCAACTGATGAAGCCCCCACCACCAAGGAAGCCCAGGAATTCATACTGGAGGATGAAGGCAAGAAGAAGCCAGGCTCAGGCTAGTGAGCCCATTACAAGGTTTCCTCACATAGATCCTTGGGTTCCTAAGGAGATCAATAACTTCTAGGAGGAAGCCAAGAGGGAGTTTGTGTACTCCTTCTATGTGACAGGATAGTTTGCTGGTGTGGAGGCTGATGAAGTATTTCATCAATAAATGGTGGAGAACTGGCCTGCCCTGTATCCCAGGATCCTGAACTCATGGGAAGAGCACAGTGGAGGAGACCCCTTCAAAGCCCCTGGTCCCATTCTGTTCATACCCC
Organism: Prunella vulgaris; assembly: GCA_026898435.1. NCBI lineage: Eukaryota > Viridiplantae > Streptophyta > Magnoliopsida > Lamiales > Lamiaceae > Prunella > Prunella vulgaris. The sequence continues at coordinate 9,313 of JAPKLY010000296.1, forward strand.
CAATGGATGTCAGTGGAGAAGTAAGGATGCAGGAAATCCTGAATGAATGGCTGGTGGTTTGTGATCAGCTTGATTTAAGGGAACACAGCAAGGAAGTAATGGAAAGGAAATGGAACTGAAGAAAAGGGTGTTTGCACAGTATGGAGTGGAGCCAGTGTTTGGGAGTCTGTGAGGCAAGTACACTGATGAAAGTAGCAGTTGGATGTATTTGATTTCCTTTACTTTTGTTTTGGGACAGGACAGTATTTTGATTACAATAGAAGTTTGTAAACTGTAATCAAATTCTGAATTTAATGGAAATTTCTATCTTTTGAGCCCAAGATAATATCTCATTATCTGCTAGGCCTATGCACTTTACTATAAAATGCTTAACTAACCTGCAGGTACTTATTCAGGGGGAACTTCTTAAAATTAAAATTTTACTAAGTAAAAGTCTTCTGATAAAAGGTCAGTCAGGATAAGTCTTTGATTCTTATCAAAAAGGGGGAAATTGTTGGGAAATGTCTTGTAAAATGTTTTGATAAAATCCCCAAGACTCCCCTGTTGTATTAATGTATCTCTAAAGACTCAGGAGTCTAGCCCAAAGTGTTAAGAGGCTATGATAAAGACTTAGAAAATAAGTTTCTAAACTGATAGGCCACTTTGTTGAAAACTAGTCTGATGTATAGAAACTAGCCTGCTGTCTCTTAGACTAGCCTGATGTAGGATTAGGAGATACACCCACTGTTGGTCCCGAAACGAGTATAATCAGTGTATGGGGGGGAATACACTGATGTCAGATTTTTCTAAAAGACTCAGAAAAATGCTCTCAGTCAGGAACTCCTGAAGTACTCAGTATGCTGAAGGTCCACAGGGGCAGCAGGGACAATTCAGTAACGAGTCAGATAAGCTGAGCGTGAGTAAAGTGCTCGGAAGCTCAGTAGAGATAACAAACCAACTGACCGCTTGGAAGCTAGTCAGTTGGACCACTATCTCAGTGAGCCAGAGTAAGTGCGGAAAGTGAGCCCTTAGATTCTACTCGTTTTAGTTTCTGAAAACATTTTCTCTGAGTTTGCTTAGTAAACTGGTGGTTAAGGCTGAGTGCACAGTATTAAGATTCAGGATGATTGATTCAGTCCTGAATAGAAAAACGATGCAGAATGTTCAGTTCATTATGATGACAGTTATGATCCTGAACAAAACAGTAAATCAGCACACAGGGGACTTTTTAACGTGGTTCGGAGATAACCAATTCCTACGTCCACGACCTGATTTAACAGGAAGCTATCCTCAAAACCCTGAGGATAGGTACTTGGGTTTTACGTGCCAAGGGACACGAGTAGCCAACTTCCTCTCTTAGAAACTGACCCCTGGGCGTTTTACAACTCCCAGTCCTTCTAACCAACCAATCTCACACCTTGAGTGGTTTGGTATTCTGGTTTCCAACTAAGATAGCTCTAGCAATACAAAACAATGTTAAATAATAGAGCTATCGATCTAAGCAAATACAGAGTGAATCCTACTACAACACTAGGGAAATTTAATTGCAGAGTGTTGTTTATAGTATGCTTTGAATGCTTGGATTCTTGAGAGTTTTCTCTTGGAAATTTCCCGTTCACCTTGAATGGGTGCAAGGCTCTCCATATTTATTGGCTAGATTCAAAATAGATCCGTTGGAGGAGATCAAATCAAATCTTCCTATTTTAGGTAGATTGCAGGCTAGAAATATTGTTTGACCTACCCGCCATGCTTATTCTGGCAAGTTGTCACATCACCTGCAACTTTTGAGACGCATTAAATGCCTCATTAAATGCTGCGTGGACTCCGTACATACGTGTTGAAAGATATTGGCTCTCCGCTCTAACGGCTAGTTGACTTTCAGACACTTGTCCTTCCTCGTACATTCAATACTCTGAGTCTCTTGTTAATAACTCAGTCTGAACGTGTGTCTTAATGGAGTCTTACTGACATTCTCTTTGTCTCTTGTCCCATAGCATAAATAACCTTTTGCTTTGGACTTACATGATTCAGGTGATCTGAACCACGGCCTGAGTCAGGTCCTATGTGCATTCAGCACAGCCTGATGGGTTATTCAGCCCAGTATGTGTAACCTTTTTGCTTTGGACTTACATGATTCAGGTAAACTGAACCAAGGCCTAAGTCAGGTCTTAAGTGCATTCAGCACAGCCTGATAGGTAACACTTACTCTTCACTGACTAAGTTCTGCCCTGAGTATGCTTAGTGTACTCAGTGGAAGCATCAGCCAATGGTACTTCAGGGTAGTCTTTCAGGATGGATCTGCAGGCTTCGTTCTTCAGCTTCAGTACAGACAGTCTTTAGCAGAACTGACTATGACTTCTTCAGGATGGATTGCACATCGGACTTCAGTAAATTGGGTCGACTCCAATATTCTTCAGTCTTCAGCATGGTCCTCCGGTACTGAATTACTAACCTAACTATCCTGAATTATTTTATCCTGAACAACTATACTTAGGCAAATTCATCAAGGGTTTTGGGATCTAATCAAAACACTCAGATTGTCCCAACAATTTCCCCCTTTTTGATGATGCCAAAACCCTTAAGCAAATTCCTATTCATCTATACAATCAACTGACTTAGTCAGTGAGAACAACTCAGTACCACCTGACAAACTAGGTACTTAGTCTATAAGATGAAAACAAGGAATGGGTTAGTACAGTTCTTGATAAGGATTCAGAAAAGTAGATTCAGGAGTCAACAAGAAGTTGTACTCAAAAAACAATAAATAACTTCATTGATTGATAAGAAAATACAAGTATCCTGAAACTATTACAAAATTTCTGAACAAGTAGCTCCTGATCTAGTCTTCATCCTTATTCCAAGCAGTCAGTGGAATCTCGTACATCTCCAATACCCGGTTCAGGACCTACTTCATCCTGTTCCGATCAGCAATGGCCCCGGCAGCTCATCCTACCCTGACGACTTCTTCAGATATTGCTTTTCGGTCCAGTTGCTTGGAGTTCCTAAAGAGTGGAGGAGGGTACTTGATGAATTCCGGAGGAGCGATCTCGACACCTTCAGTGTCAGCATGTCTGATGATTTCAGCCCAGATATCAGGATGCTCCTGTGCCATCTAGTGATGGAGTATGACGTCTTTTTCTTCAGTCAGATCGTCCCATAACCCCACCACGTAGAATAGGTAGGCCCACCTATTCCGGATCGGAATCCATACCTCCAACATCTCTACCGGAATAAAGTCTTCCACAAACTTTAGTGGAGGATGACTTTGATCTGAACTAACCACAATCTTCCTCTGAGTCTTCATCCGAGATCCAGAAGATACAGATTTCTTCTTCTGAACCTGCGAAGTCAGATACTCATTGGACTCCTTTAGGCGCTGGATCTGACTGAGGAGCGAAATCTCCTTCATCTTTGCTATCTTTTCAGCTTCAGCCATCACCATTTTCTTCTGAGTGGTCAGCTCAGTTTGCATATGTTCCTCCATCTCCTTGTACAAAGGCTCCAGAGCGGGGTCCTCAGACGACCTCAATCTTTTCGGCTCTGAACCTTCAGCAGCTTCGATGGCAGCGACGGACCTTGTCCTCTTTCTTTCCGCTGTTATCAGTTCAGGGGGGAAGTTTTTCTTCTTTGCATTACCAGTAATGGCAATCTGCTTCTTCCCTTCTTCCCCCTTTTTGGCATCATCGTCATTTATCCATATGACAACTTCATCCACTGACTCACCCAATAGTGCAAACTGACCATCCATCTCAGTCTGTTTCCCCTGCAATTGCCCAATCTGCCTGGCCATCCCTCTCAGGCCAACACTTAGCTTGTCGATGGCTGAATTGTGCTCAGCTTTTAGCCGTCCTTCAAAGCTCATCATCCGATTGTTCAGGGCAGTGGCAATTGCATCCTCTCCTGTTCAGACATCTCACTCAGCAGTTCGCTTGACCAACTTCTCATCAACCAGTTGATCAACTTTTTCAGACAGTTGTTGATCCAGAAAATTGGCAAGCTTAGTCTCCTGCTGAGTCTGCACATTAGAAACCATCTGATTGCAGTTCTGAATGGCATCCTTGGTTTGCTCAGAAATAACAGTGAGGTCTACATTGATTCTAGTCCGAGCTTCCCCAAGGAGATCTATTGCAGCATGCATATCAGTGGCCATATCATTCAGGTCACGGTCCAGTCTGTTCAACTTCTTGTTCAGCAATTCAGAATTCGAACCAACCCTACTAGTTTTTCGCTCAACGAGGATGACCCTCATGTGCAGATTACCAAGAGCTCGTGAGGAATTCTGAAGATATATTGCTTCGGGTGTAGTCCATTTACCTCTGACTCGGACCATGCCTGGTGGACCCTCTCCTGAAGCCTCCGCAATCCCGGGTCCCAGGATTGCTTCATCGGCCGGTGCACTGACTCCCTCAGTGCCACCTCGCTGATCATCATCAGCAACCACTACCACCTCCTGCTCAGCTTCCTTCACCTCTCCCTTCTCTTCTTCAGCTTTTTGAGGTTCAGGCTCAGGATAGGTTTGGCGGACTGTTTTGATAAAATCCACCATCTTAATCAATTGATGTAGAGAGTTCACAACAAAATGATCAAAAAGGGCGGCTTCTAATTCTGCAATGCAGTCCCATCCTCTGGATTCTCCTAGCTGACTGAGCTCAGACCATGTAGCGTTTCTTATCATGGCAAAAGTGCAGAGTTGCACAACTGCCTCCTTCTGAGCTTCAGTGAGATCAGGAAATCTCCTTTCCACCATTTCAGTTGCCGCTCCCCTTGCTACTATCTCAAAATCTGAAAGAATATTCACATGGAGCAGGGAACGGCCATGGTGTTTCAGCCTGAACTGGTTCAGCAGCCTCCTGCTCAACTCCTCCTTGCTGAGCAGGCTCCACCTGATCCAAACTCTGATAAGTTTCAGCGATGTTAAGGATTAGTTGATCAGGATCAGGGGATGCAACATCCGGAACAGATGTAATGGGAGCAATTTCAAGAATGGCCTGCGCCTGAGCTGGTTCCCTCTCCGGAGGTGCAGGCTGAATAGCTTCTTCAGCCTCTTTCTCTTCCACAAACTTTTTCTCTCGCTCTTCCACGAGCTTCTTCTCTCGCTCAGCTGACCCTGAATAAAGAAATTTCAGTTTTTGTTGCTTGGGTCCTGAGGGTTTAGATTTCTCCTCCGCTGGCTTTGCTGTATCAGACTCAAAAGACTTGCCTGCCTGAGCCTTGACTCTTTCAGTCATGCTCGCCCGGGCCTTCTTCTTCTGAGTCCGAGGCCTTCTCCTGGTGCCAACATCATCGGAGTAAGCTCTGAATAAATTGATTTTCGCTGGAATCTAGAGTGATTGGGCCTGATCCACATCACCGAGATCCAGGGTCTCCAAGAGCATAGAAATCTTGGTGCCAAAGTGCATTTTGGCCTCGAATGTCGCCTGACCCTCTGGCGAGTACTTGATTTTGCTGGTCTCAGCCACCAGCATTTGGAGGAAGTAATCCTCCCAGTTAAAGTTGTGCATAGAGGCGTCCGAGATTGCCATCATCGTATAAAGCTTTGGTCTGGAGATCTGCTCCAATCCTCCGGCAATCCCCATCACTCCCTGACTTGTCAGGTCGAAGAAGTGGCGGTTTTCAGTCCTCATGACTGATTTATTCAGGCCCGACTTTAGGACGACATCCCCATCACATAAGGACTGGAGAAAGTCCTTCTCATTTCCATACCCATAATCCACTGGGCTTCATCCTGAACTGGGAAGATTAAAAACCTCCTTAATCTTCCTCTGGATGTTGAGAGTGGCCCATCTCCTGGTCATCTCCTCCTCTCCATCCTTCCCCTTTGTACAGGTGGTCAGGGGTATGCAAGTTTCCCACTCCTGGGACTCCTTGTTCTGCGCCATCTTTAGGTAGAATGCAGCAACAAGTCTCGGGTGGAGCCTCTGTGGTCTTGCTGTAATGAATTGCAGAAGACCTGTATTATTGAATAGTTCTTGTACAGGCAAAATATCGGGGTGGTTGGAGGAAAAGTCCCCATATGGTTCATAATGAATCTCATTCCTTAGATGGAAAAGATTTCCAAAGAAGGAATCTGCAGATGGAGAAGCCATTGAAGTAATATGAAGAAATGAATAAGGTCGGTTTGCAGAGAGGAATATGTAAGGAAAATATTTAGGTGCATAAAGATTTTAACAACACAATCTTCCCCTATTTATACAAAAATTCGGTTTTAATCGGGTGGCTTAGAAAAGAATGACCTATGAGATTCAATGGTCAAGATTGAACAGTGAAAAGCATTTGACTCTTCGGTTTTTCAAAAGTAATTGGTCAAACTTTATCGAAAACTGTTCCCGCCCACAGTGCATTAAATGCACATTAGAGCATGTCCGTATTTAATTCAAATAAATTGTAATAAATAATAACCGAATATTAAAACGAGTGGCTGGGATCATTTGACAAATTAAATTGATTTGACAATACAACAAACAGTATAAGGAAAATGCACGCAAGATCAGATGACTAGATAAAAATCAGAAAACATACCAGTCAGTCAGATTTGTATTCTGACTTATACCACTTATTGCCCTATCAGGGTGACAGGACCTGAGTTCAGTGTCCTTAAACTTAATCAGTCTATACTGATCATTTCTCTTATACTGAATGTTCCCCATTCAACCATTCATATTCTCTCTGGGATTCCTTCATCCTGAGTCCATATGAGTTATTCCCCCTGACCTTGTGCATTCTTATCAGAGATTCAGACTGAATCACCTAAGCCTGGGTCAAGGAGTCCTAACTCTACTGATAACTCAACAAACCTGGTTTCAGGCAAAGCCTCAGTCAGGATGTCAGCTCTATGTTTTTCAGTAGGGACTCTCTCCATCCTGATGTCCTTCTTCTCAACATGATCTCTGATAAAGTGATGCCTGATGTCTACATGCTTACATCTTGTGTGCAAGACTGGGTTTTGGGATATGGCAATGGCACTATTATTGTCACAATAAATTGGAACTTCAGTGGCCTCTATTTGGTAGTCTCTTAGTTATTGTTTCAGCCAAAGGATCTGAGAACAACAACTGCCTGCTGCCATATACTCAGCCTCAGTAGTAGACGTTGCAACACTGGTTTACTTTTTAGAAAACCAAGAGATCAATTTACACTCTAGAAACTGACATGTGCCTGTAGTTGATTTCCTATCAAGTCTACAGCCTCCATAATCAGCATCTGAATAGCCAGTCAGTTCTAGGTTGTCATCAGAGGGATACCAAAGTCCTAGATTGACTGTACCTCTCAGGTATTTCAGTATCTTTTTGGCACTCTCTAGATGACTCTTCTTTGGATCAGACTGATACCTTGCACAAACTCCAACTGCATAAGTGATGTCAGGTCGACTAGCAGTCAGATAAAATAAAGATCCTATCAGTGCCCTATATTCAGTCTGATTTGCTGAGACTCCTTCTTTGTCAGGATCCAGCTTCTCATTTGTGTTCATGGGAATGCGTGAGACTTTGCTGGATTGAACTCCAAATTTCTGAATTAAGTCCCTCGCATATTTGGACTGATTAATGAAAATTCCGGAGTCAGTTTGCCTGACTTGGAGACCCAGAAAGAAATTCATTTCTCCCATCATTGACATCTCAAATTTCCCAGTCATCAGCTTGGAGAATTTCTCACAAAGCTTCAGATTAGGAGATCCAAATATTATGTCATCCACATAAATCTGAACCAAGAGAATGTCTTCCCCTTCGGTGATCCGGAAAAGGGTCCTGTCCACTGTTCCTTTTACGAACCCGTGGTCTATCAGGAATTGGGATAATGTATCATACCAAGCTCTCGGAGCTTGCTTCAGGCCATAAAGAGCTTTCTTCAGGTGATATACCTTGTTACCAACTTCGAATCCAGGAGGTTGCTCAACATACACCTCTTCATTCAGTACACCATTCAGAAAAGCACTCTTTACGTCCATCTGATACACTTTGAATTTCCTGAATGTTGCATAAGCCAGAAACAACCTGATTGCTTCCAATCTTGCGACTGGAGCAAAGGTCTCATCATAGTCGATACCCTCGGCCTGAGAGTAACCCTTTGCTACTAGTCTGTCCTTATTCCTGACAACAACATTCTTCTCATCCCTCTTGTTCTTAAAAACCCACTTGGTGCCAATAACATGTTAACACCTAGGTCTCTCAACTAACTCCCAAACCTGATTCCGCTCAAACTGATTGAGCTCATCCTGCATGGCTAGGATCCAGTTGGGATCAGCTAGAGCTTCTTCTATGCTTGTAGGTTCCTGATCACTTAGGAAGCAACAAAACATAGCGCTTTCGCCAATGGACAACCTCGTCCTGACCCCCTCATTGATATCACAAATGATATCAGCCAATGAGTGATCATCTAGCCCCCGCCTCCTGCTGACTGGAGCACTAGGAGCTACTGATGTTCCATTGCCTGATCCTGAAATATCAGTCTCGACAATAATAGGCAGAGAAGCGAAACGAGCAAGAACAGGGGATACTGAGTCATTTCCTGAGGGTTGACCAATATCAAAGAAATTGTTTCCCCCTACAGTGTTGAACTCAGTAACTGTCTCAGATGCAGAAGCATCATCACCGACAGTACGTACCTCAGGTTGAGTCTGTCCTTCCGTCTGAGACTCAATGTTTTCCGAGGCAGGGGCTTGCTGAGGGTTGGCCTGAAGTCCATCCTGATCTTCATCATTATCATCCCATCCCTTGGGAGCACTGACAAGTTTGATCTTGAATTCAGGATTCTTCAGACTCAGTCTTGTTTCCCTTTTGGTAATTCCCTCAGTGTCAGGACTTGGAACCTGTTTCCTATGCACTGATGCAGTCTCATCAAACACAACATGAGTGTTTCCTCCACACAAAGGGTCCGACAGTTATACACCCTGAAAGCTTTACTGACTGAGGGACTACCATGTGATCACAGAAGAGATACCCATCTTTTGTGATAGCACAAGTGCAATAACCATTACTCAGAATCCTGTTCTCCATACTAGATGCAAGCATGTGGACATAAGACGTCATTTTCTTCGGGATCATGCTGAGAAGGGAGATATCAGGATGGAGAAGATTCATACAGAGAAGCAGAGAGCAGATGTGCTTACCAAACCGTTAGCAGAGGTAAGATTCAGAAAATTAGTAGCAGAGTTAGGAATGATAGATGGAGGAGCAGTACTCTAGAAAGAAAGTTTTTGGGTATTTGGGTAGTCAGCTGGTACCCAGCTGAGGACTATTCTGCTGAAGTAATCAGCTGATCCTCACATCAGCTGATCTGGTATGTCTTCTTATTCTTTCCTTTCTTTTCTCTATCTTGTTATGTCTAACTTGATACAAGGATAAGTTATGAAAGTCAGACTAGGCCACTTTGCTTCAGCTGGTCCATGTCAGCTGACATTAAAGACCCAGATGAGCAGAAAAGATTTTCAAGAGGATCGCTCTTATCAGCTGACTTTGCCACGTCAGCTTCTCGATAAGTATTTCTATGATCTTTATGTCGGTTTTTTAAATTTTATTTTATCTATCAAATCTTTTCAAAAATTAATATATCCCTAATTTCTAAAATTATTTTAGAAAATTGGCAATCAAATCTTTTCTCTTACGAAAAATCGGGGATTTATTACCATTTTCAAAATAAGGTGTCAATTGTAACTAATTTAACACCGCCTAAATTTTCTCAAAAAATGCTTTCATCATTACCTTTTTCAAAAAGGCGAATCTTTTGGGCGGTCAAAACCTTTCGAAAACCTGACACCCACGCATCACCTCCAAAATACTCAAAGATCATCTATTCTGAACCTTTGATTTGTGTGATGCAAAATACAAATCTACGATCAAAATTGATTTGTTTTAATTTTGGAAAATCTGTTCATATCTTTCGATTACTATATATACCCCTTTAACTTCTTTCTGAAAATCATCTGCTCCTAAATCTTTCTGCCCGAAGTATTCCTACATATTATTCTCTTTGCACTCAATCTCTGTTTTGAAGGTATGGCGTCCAAGGCTATGCAAAAGTTGTTCAAGGAAAAGATGTATGCAGAGATGTGTGTTAATTTCGACACGACTAGGGTTCCTGAAATTAGAGAAATCCTAAACCTTCTCCAACATCACAATCTCCGAACCTTCATCTCCATGACCCCCCCTGACCATAAAACCCTAAACTTCTATGCCTTCCAATTCCTTCTTAAGGCCCAGTTCAGTCCAAACTCTATAGGCTCCTTGATTGACGGTCAGACTGTTGTTATTTCGAAGGATGCAGTTGCTGATCTCTTTGGCCTATCCTCCACTGGTGTCCAACCTCACAAATACAAAGAAGCCGACTACCTGGAAACTTTTAAGTTAATGGCCAGGAAGAGTCACAGGGACACCACCACGAATCTGAAGAAGTCCATGCTGAGGAGGCATTTCCGGTTTTTGATGGATGTGGTGACCAAGGTCATCTTGGTGGAACAGGGGAGTTTGGACGCCATTACCAAACTTCGCCTGAGTGTGGCCCGCATGATTCTTGATGGGGTGCAAGCAGACTGGGTGAGTCTGCTATGGTTCTGGCTGGAACAGGAGTCCAAGAGGTGCGTTGCGAAAGAGGTGGATGGGCAACAGGTTTATAGCTTCAAATTAAAGTGCTCCATGGCCACCAAGATCACTATCCTCCTGAATCATCTGCTGCCCCAGCATGAGTGGGATGAGGAATGGGTTGTTGAGTACAACCACACCAAGTTCCTGAGGGGAAGCAACTTGGATGTCATTGGACCAGCTGACTCAGATTCCAGAGCTGATCCAGTTGCTACTGCCCCTGGTCCTTCTGCTGGAAAGAAGCAGAAGAGGAAGGCTTCAAAGCCTGCTGGAGGAGGGAAAAAGAAGAAATCTAAGAAGGAAACCACTCCTGTTCAAAGGAAGCTCTCCTTTGATTCAGATGAGGATGATGATACTGTTGTGCTGAGCAGTTTGAAGAAGAAGCAATCTTCAGCAGAAAGGGCTACTCTGCTGGTTGACGAGTCTTCTGATGAAGAAGAAGAGCAGGCTGTTGAGGAATCAACTGAGAGGGCTGAATCAGATGAAGAGTCTGCCTCTGGCTCTGATGGAGAGGAAGAAGAGTCAAAAGAGAGGGGATCAGCTGAGCCCTCAGTTGCTGAGACAGAGGTTCTACATTCCTCTGGAGATGCTCCATCAGCAGAGACACCTTTAGCTGCCTCACCCATTAGGTCAGCTTCACCTACTCCCTTCTCTGACCCTTCCCAACACTCCACTACCCCAGCAGATCCTTCACCCTCACAAATCCCAATCGGCAATGAACCAGAGGAGATAGCTACCTCTGGCGAGCCTTCAGCTATTCCCAAACCCTCTCACCCTGAACCCATCAACCTTGATAACCCCAACTCCCCCACAAAAATGGCCAAACATGCACGCCTATCTCACCATCGTTCAAAGGGGCCTCTTGAACGAGGGATGATCATAACCGCCCTAGCCCACATTTCCCTCTACATCCCAGAACTCAACCCATACCCAGCCTACCAAGACATTCTTGCTGATGGTCTTGCCTGGGCACAAGCAAGAGAAGGGCCAGTTACCTTATTTCTGGCCCTGATAAAGGAGATGGGGGAAGCAACTTTTACTGAGTGGGAAGAAATTCTGATGGATGCCTTGGATGTTAAGGCACCATCCCAGCTGACATCCCCTGAAGGGTTGAGAAAGGTTGCTCGTGCCTTATTGCTTAAAGCTGGAGTTGCACTGGATTGCCCAGAAATTGCTGAGTCTGAGTTCATCCCTCCAGCAGCAAACTTTGAGGTCTCCTCAGCTGATCAGGTAACCCCTGCACTTTTGGATCAACTGAAGGATTATTTTGATGACCACATCATGGAGGTCAAAGCTACTCTTCTAGCTGCCAAGTGTCCTGCCCCCTCTCTGATTGAAAGACAAGTTCATCAAGTCCTGCTGGACCATCGCAACAAGCTGAAGAAAGCTATGGAGGACAGCTTGTATGCTACCCGGATTGAATTCTTCCAAACTCTCCAGAACTTCAAGACAACTGCCAGGGCTTTCACTGATGATGCATCTGCTTCTCTTGCTGCTGAATCTGAGAGATTCAGACTTATCTCCGAAAGGTTGGAAGGGAAAATTATTGAGTGCAAACACGGTCAGGAGGACCTTAAAGCCGTTGTGGATAACCTTCCTACTTCTCTACCCTCTGCTTCGGTCATTGATGATATCAAAAAGGGGGAAGAGAAGAACTCAGCTGCTATTGCTGCCCTGCAAGCTGAGATGGCCTCTCTGAGAGCTCTTCTGGTGGACAATCAAGGGGTTCTATCTGCTAGAATAGAGAATGTTGAAGATTATATCAACACCAGGAAGATTGCTGCTCAGAAAACTCAGGAGCTAAGGGATCAGAAAATAGCTGAGGCATTGCAGAGGCAAGAGGTTGTTGCTGAAGAAATGGAGAAGAAGAAAATAATTATGAATGTTGAATTTGATGAAAAGTTGGCTAAGGAGTTGCAGCTAGCTGAGAAAGAAACTCCAGAAGAGAAGAGGAAGAGGCAGGAAAGAGAGATGAATGATGAGCTTAAGAGGCGTTATCAGAGGAAGCTGAAGAAGCAAGGGAAAGCAGTCTCTCAAGGCAGCAGGACTAGAAGTGGAAAGTTCATCCGTGATCCAAATGAGCCTTTAGTTGATGGACCAATTGATATGTTTTACAATCAATTGTCTGATGAGTTAGTGGATCTCTGGAAGACTATTAAGGCTAAGACTATGATCCACTTCTATGTCCTCAGAGGAGAAGATACCAGAGGAGAAAGGTAGAAAAATGCTGATTTCAGAAACTGGTTGAAGGAGACTTTTCCTAAATTCTTCAGAGCTATTACAGAAGAAATGCTTAAGGTGGAAGTTCAGCCAGAGTTGCCTGAGATTGAGTATCTTCCAACCCCAACTGATGAGAGTGGGAAGATAGATTGAGTGGAAATCAGGAAGCATTGGCTGCAGATTACTCAACTCTTTCATAAACTTTCTGACAACTCCTTGCCAGCTTTGAAGGAGATAAAGAAGAGATTCCTGGACTGGTTGAAAGTTCCTCTCAGCAGCAGAAGACCTCTCCTCATGTAATAGTCCAGCTGAGTCAGCTGAGGTTTAGGTACTTTCTCTTTGATTGTACTCTCTTTTGATTTAATAAAGCTTTATGATTCCAGACAACTTCTTGTTGTCAGCTGCATTTTGATTCTGTCTAAAGATCTTACTTAAAGAACTTCTTTTCTGTCCTATGTTGATCTTGATTTTGATTGAATATGCTTATCTGTTGAGATCAGCTGAGTTGGTTTTGATATCATCAAAAAGGGGGAACTTGTTAGGATATTTGTGTTAGATGTTATGATGATATAATAAACCAATCAGCTTGTAATAGGACTAGCTGAACATGTTAGTCAGCTGATGAGTAGTTAGGATTAGATAGGTTCGAGTGAGGGGGAATCTTCCTTGCTGCCTAGAAGATCCGAAGCTATCATAGAAGAGAAGACCAGCTGAGACCTTGAGGACTTAGCCATTTTCAGAGGACAAAAGTTTTAAGCAGCTGACACTGGAGTATCGAGAGCAGATCATCAGAGAAATTAACATCAACTGATAGCTGAAGAGCAGATCAGCTGATATCAGAAGATTAGCTGATCAACTGAGAGCACGTCGCAGACAAGACAAGGACCATGGATAAAAGACGTATTCAGACGAAGTCAAGAAGACCAGCTGAGGTGCACACCAGCAGACTTGCACATCAGCTGAGGTCCAAGTATTAGCAGACTGGTACACCAGCTGAGGAGACAGATCAGCTGAGGTCTTGTGCTCGGCCCAGATTCTTCGGAATCAGTTTTAAGGGTTGACTTGCGACATAAAAAGAAGATTCCCAGAATAGAAGATCAATCAATCAAGGGGACAAACTTGATTGATTGTAGATCGCGAAGATTGAAGGGAATCAAGAAGGAGATTTAATCAATCATAATGATTGATTGAATACGAGATTATAGGATCTCAGATTTCTAGTCCATCCCAACGGCTAGTTATTTTACCCTATAAATTAGAGTAATAGTGATAATTTCAGTATCGGATTTACACGCATATTAAGCTAGCCAAAACTCTGTCAGATTTATCACTTGCACTCAAAAATACCATTCATAATTATTATTTGAAAAAGCTTTGTAGAAGCTGTGAGAAGTCAATTGCATTTGTAGCATTGACAAGTTGTAAGAGAGTAGTACTCTCAAACTATGTAAGTGAGTAAGTAAGTGAGGTAGTGGAGAGCCCCTCAAGTCCAAGTTGGATTGAGGAGAGTGGATGTAGGACAGTTGGTCCGAACCACTATAAATCCCTTGTGTCTCGTAGTATTTCTTTCTGCTCTTATTTGTGCACTTCACCTAAAAGCTGATTTTCATTAAAAAAACATTTTCGCACTATTCATAGCGCACTGCTTTCAAATTCAGACTACCTCAAAGTAGTCTGCTGGTTTTCTGAATAAGCCGAATAAATTGAAAAAGGTTTTTGAATCCTTACAAGTCTATTCAACCCCCCCCCCTTCTAGACTTGTTCAAAGGTATTCTTCCCCAAAACCTGCCTTTGGGACCAACAACTTGGCTAGCTAAGAGGTATGTGGAAGATTTTAGGGCTAATCCTAAAAAAGATGTAGATGGGTTTAGAAACACTGCTGCTAGACAAACAATGGTTCAACTCTCTAGACACCAAGCATATCTTAAGAAAAAACTAAGAATCTAATTGATGGCAGAAATGAGGAGTAATAAAACTTGATTTGGGACTATGCAAATGCTCTTAGAATAAGAAATCAAGGGTGAACTATTAAAATTGGGGTTGATGATGGGGCTAATGGCACTAAAAAGTTCAGTAAGCTTTATGTGTGCTTCCAAGCACTGAAAGATGGATTTCTTGCTGGGTGTAGGCCCTTCATAGGGGTGAATGGGACTTTTCTTAAAGGTCCTCATGGTGGCCTGTTATTAACTTATGTTTCTGTTAATCCAAACAACCAAAATTTTCCCATAGCTTATGCAGTGGTGACTTCTGAAAACACAGAATCCTGGACATGGTTTCTAAGGCTGTTGAAAGAGGACTTGAATATTGTGAAGGATGATTTGTATACCTTTATGTATGATAGACAAAAAGGTTTGTTAGCTGTCTTCGAGGCTGTTTTGCCATGTTGTGAAAATAGATTTTGTGTCAAGCATTTGCATTCTAAAATGAAAATATGGGTTTAGTGG
>JAPKLY010000296.1:24536-48154 GCA_026898435.1 Prunella vulgaris
GTTCATCCATGTTACTAAGTTGAGACTTATAACAAGGTTTACATTTGAGCTCTACAACCTATGGCTGGAGTTGACATGTTGGAGAAGACAGGGTACATACCACTATTTCCACCAAATTTTGGCAGAAAAAGAGGTAGACCATTTGCTGCAAGAAGAAGGGGTGCAGATGAAGAACCATCTGGTGGAAGAAAGAAGAAAAATACAACTGACTTGATGCCCATACAAAAAATCAAAGTAAAGTGTAATTGGTGCAAAAGGATGCACATAATGAGAGGACACGTGAGTGGAAGAAGTTTGCTGAAAAGTTTCCTACTGTAAGTTTCTTTTCTGAACTGTATTAATTTTTTTTAATTTGCATCTGAAAGATTGATATTTTAAATTTCTATATTTTAGGAAGATCTTTTAATGGGGGAAATGATACCACTTGCATATAATCCCCCTGATGCTCAAGAAACACAAGTTTATCAAAATGTAATAATTCTTCTCATTATTTTTATATTATTTGAAACTTTGTATTATAGTTTTTAATTTTCAGTTTGTCTTTTTTTTTTTAGGAAAACCCATAAATGGAAGCTGATGACATTCTCCTCTTCACCCAAGAATCACAAATTGATGGAAATGTAGTGAGTACTTTTTATTATGAAAATCCACTATATTTTTTAGGAAAGCTGATGACATTACTCTGTTTTCTTAAGAATATGCACCAATGGAGGAAATGACACAAGATGATGATGTTCCCCCAATGACTCAAGAATCACAAGTTGGTGAAACTTCAGTATTTATTCTAATCTTTTATATTAATGAATTTATTATACATATATTTTCAAATTCTAAGAATTTTAGTATTGCAAATTGTAGCAACACGTCACAGGGGAGTTTTTTACTACTCATTTTCTTGCAACCAATATGTCTACTCCTTTCAAGACACCTAGATAAGTTGCCCAACATATTCATAACCTGTCTCAAATTGGACTACTTCCAAGTGTTAACATCAGAGCACCAGCTCTAATAACTCTACATCCTAATGAGAGTTTTCCCAGTCTAAGAATAATGCCACCGCCACATCATCACCTAGTATTCCACTGATAAGAGTTGAGGGCAGAAAGTATGTGACTAAGGCAAACTTACAAGCATCAATGGCTCAAAGATCCAAGAAGAAGAAATGTGACAAATAGTGAAATTGGTTAGTTTGGTGTTGTTTCCTCGTGGAAACCTTTGTTTATTTGTGCTAGGATAGAAAAATTTGGCTCTATCTTTTTTGAAACGATGTTTTTTGGGTAACTTTGAAGTTGATAGTTTTGGGGAATAAAGCGGATCTATTTAGGTTATACATTAAATATAAATTTAAGCCCACAATTAATATCATGATTTAAACATAATTAAATCAAATAATTGTATACCCGACAACATGCTTCGCATGCAAAACATATGAACATATAAAATCACATAAAACCCTACACATGCAGAACTAAGGAATTTAGTGAATTATACCTCTTGATGAAAAGGTGTCCTTTTGAGATGCTTTAGAGCCGAGTAGTATGAATAATAAACTTGAGCAACCCAAAAGCCTTCTCAAGTATTCCCTCGTTCTTACTCGTACACCCGGTGGGAGGCCACACGAATAATAACAACACAAGGAAGAAAATAATTTTATTTCCCAAAGCACTGTAATTTTCAAAAATTACAGCTTCAATAATAATGATCAGGAAGTCTTGTATCGTGTCATATTTATAATGAGAATACAAGATCTTGAATATCTTGAATATCTAATATTTCAAATCTTTATTATCATGAATATCAATTATTATAATCTTGATAATCTTGAATATCGAATATTCAATTCTTGATATTTTAACATCAAATTTTCGAAAATTTCATCTTTATATTTAATTCAATGAGATCTTGATTTTATTAGATATTCTTGTATTTCAAGATACGTATCTATTTTCCATAAAATCTCTCATAAATTTAATTTATAATTATTTTTGATAAAATGCATAATAAATGGGCTCAATATATTTCTTTTTATTTTAATCACCTTGTTTATTGTTGGAGATTTGATTGGACTACTTGAGGGGCCTTTAGGAGAATTAAGATTGGATCTCCTAATGGGTATTGAATACTAACATTGATCCCAATGTCATTCAACCCATTGACATGAATCTCACTCCACTATAGGATTAATGTTGCACTATCCATCTTAACCCATATTACGATCATATGGCTCCCGGTCATTATTTCCCATGTTTAAGATTCTCTTGTCCGTTAATTAATCAAGCCACTAAATGCTTTAATTAATTTAACATCTTAGCCTCGGAATAAGGACAAGTCTTTTTTATCGTCATACCGGAAATAAATTCCAATTTCAAGATTAAGCATGACGAACGTTTAGAGCCCACGAAGGGGACTAATCAT
The DNA here is from genome assembly GCA_026898435.1 of Prunella vulgaris. Taxonomy (NCBI): domain Eukaryota; kingdom Viridiplantae; phylum Streptophyta; class Magnoliopsida; order Lamiales; family Lamiaceae; genus Prunella; species Prunella vulgaris. Next base: position 26,952 of record JAPKLY010000296.1, read on the forward strand.
GCAAGACTCTCCAAGCACAAGTTTCTCTTTATTAAATCTTAGCAACTGTCATGTTCTCAATGGTGTCGCCCAAGATGCAAAGTATTGAGTCTCATTGACTCTCTACCCATAACAAAATAAAGCGTCACGCACGGATTACACACAGTCCTATTTAAGGGACATAGGTTTAGAAATAAACGACCACTGAGGTCTAATTCTTCATCCCATAAATCAGTGTGGAAGAATTACCTCTCTGTAGGTCATCTTTAGTGCATCATCATCCCCTAGTGTAATCCCTTGGTCAAGATAAGCCAATCTGGGATCTACACATCAACCGTTTACCAATGGTTGTTCAAATACCATCTAGGTTGTGAATTTAGTACATGTTACAAGACACTGATAATGTGATCATGTTGTGAGTCATCCGGGGATCACCACATTTATCTATAGTGTAACTTGTACTATTATATTTGAACGAATTGCAATAAATAAATAATATTTATATTATCTAAATCACAGTGATAAAAGATTTATTTCAGATAAAGCTTAAAGATTCAGTTTAGTTATACAAAGTAAAAACATACTTTCTAGTATAACCTTAACAATCTCCCACTTATACTCAAAGTCTGCCTTTAAGTATACTACAGCATATCTATGTACTACACATGTCCTAATAATTTCTCCCACATATACTCAAAGCAGATTGGCAACACACTTGACTCCCATTCCTTCCACATGTCTCTCGAATGTTGACAGAGGCAGACCCTTTGTGAAAGGATCAGCTAGGTTGTCTTCCGTTGCGATCTTTGCCACCTCTATGTCTCCTCTCTTAAAGATTTCTCGTATAAGATGGTACTTCCGTTCAATGTGTTTGCTGGCTTTGTGGGCTCTTGGTTCCCTTGAATTTTCAACTGCTCCGGCATTGTCACAATAGACCGTGATGGTATCGGGCAAATCCGAAACTACATCCAAGTCCACTAAGAAGTAGAAGTTCTTCAGCCAAACCGCCTCTTTCGCCGCTTCACAAGCAGCTACATATTCGGCTTCCATGGTAGAATCAATGATGTATTTCTGCTTAACACTTCTCCATGTCACGACTGCACCTCCCAGACAGAACACACTACCCGAGGTAGACTTTCTGGGATCTAAGTCTGATTAGAAATCCGAGTCCGTATAATCGACAAGGATTAGACTATCTGACTGATAAACCAACATTCTATCTCGAGTTCGCTTGAGATATTTCAGAATGTTCTTAATAGCCATTCAATGCTCTTTCCCGGTGTTACTTTAATATCGTGCTAGAATGCCAACGACAAAGCAGATATCCGGTCTTGTACACAGCATAGCATACATGAGGCTTCCAACTGTCGAAGCATATGGGATGCTGTTGGGACAATCTTAAGTGTTTTGATTAGATCCCAAAACCCCTTGATGAATTTGCATAAGTATAGTTCATTAAGATGATAGTTTCAGGATATTCAGGTTAGAATATATTTTTCTATTTACAGGTATTCTGTTCAGGGGAAATTTGCTGAAGATTGAAGACTGATGATGACATCCCAAAAGTCTGAAGTCTGAAGTATTTCCAACCCTGAGGGTCAAGATCGTCCTGAAGATGGTCAACCTGAAGCTGAACCTGAGAAACCTGAAAAGAGTCCTGAAGCTATGTGGAAGTCATCCTGAAGACAACCACTGATGAGGTCCATACTGAGTACACTAATCATGCTCAGGGTACGACTCTATCAGTGAAGGGAAAGTGTAACCTTGATCAGGCTAAACGTCACTCTGATGTTCATAAGTCCTGACTTGGGCTTAGTATCAGTTTATCTGATACTTGTAAGTCCTGACAAGGCAAGGTTACACTTGCAATGGAGTCTGAGAAACAAAGAGAATGTCAGCATCTTTGTAGTAAAGACAAACATTTATTCTGAGTAAAGAACGAGAAACTCAGAGTTATAAATGTACGAGGTTTATCAAAGTCAAAGCCGACAAACTAGCCGTTGGACAAACGACCAATGAGAAGGTGACACGTATGTACGGAGACTGCGCCACATTTAATGTTTCTTAGAGCTACAGGCGGCGGATCAGAGAGTTGCCATACTCAGTATGGATAATGTCAAACAAGGACAACCAAAACCTGCACCTACCTAAAATAGGCAGATTTACTCAAGATCTCCTCCAACGGATCTTTTTCAAATCACCCTATAAATACAGATCATCTTGCACCCATTCAAGGTTATGGGAAATTTCCAAGCGAAAGCATTCTCACGATTCCAAGCACTCAAAGCAAATTTGAAGCAACACTCTGAAATTTTAAATTTCCCTAGTGTTGTAGTAGGAATCTGTTCTGCATATTGCTTAGAGTGTTAATCCTATCCTTAGCACTGATTTGTTAGAAGGATCAACACACCCTAGTTGGAAACGAGAATACCAAAATCCCTCAGTTTGTGAAAAGGTTAGTTAGAAGGACTGGGACTTGTAAAACGCCTAGGGGTCGATTCCTAAGAGAGGAACAATGCTACTCGTGCACCTTGCCACGTTAAAAACAAGTACCTATCCTCAGTGGTAGAGGGTAGCTTCCTGTTCAATCAGGTCGTGGACGTAGGAGTTGGTTATCTCCGAACCATGTTAAAAACGTCCCCTTGTGCTGATTTACATTTATTGTTCAGGATCATATCTGTCATCATTATAAACTGAACATACTTGCATCAGTTTTAAAACTGTCAGGAGGAACCAATTCTCCTGATACTTAAACTTGTGCACCAGCCTTAATCACAGTTTCCAAAAGCAATATTGATCAAAGTTTTTAGGAACTAAAATGAGTAGAAAAACATAAGGGCTCACTTTCCGCACGTACTCTAGCTTACTGAGATAGCTATCCAACTGACTAGCTTCCGAGCTGTCAGTAGGTGGGTTATCTCTACTGAGCTTCTGAGAGCACTACTCAGACTTAGCCTATTTGGTTCCATACTGATCCGTCCCTGCTACCCCTGTGGACCATCAGTTTTGTGAACACATCAGGAAAATCTGATATCAGTGTATTCCCCCCCATACACTGATTTACTCGTTTTGGGACCAACAGATTCCTTTCATGCAATCTATCTCTTCTTGTGTCTTCGGACACATCTCTTTCGATAGATGAATTTCATGTCTAAAAGGTACAAAACCTTTCTTGGAATTCTCCATGATGAACCGTTTCAAAACGGTGTCTATGTATGAAGCTTGCGATAAGCCGATCATTCTTTTCTTGCGATCTCGAGTAATCTTGATCCTAAGACATGACCAGCTTCCCCTAAGTCCTTCATATCAAACTGATTTGACAACCATACCCTTACATCTGATAACACTGCTACATTGTTTCCAATGAGCAAAATGTCATCTACGTATAGTATCAAGAATACCACGGCAGTTCTGACACACTTCTTGTACACCATAAGATTTTGATCAAACTCATTTTGATCAAAACCATAAGATTTTATTACTTGATCAAAACATTGATTCCTAGCTCGCGATGCTTGCTTAAGTCCGTAGATAGACCTCTTAAGCTTGCATACAAGGTGCTCTTGGCCTTTTTCAATAAAGTCTTCAGGTTGACATATATAGATTTCTTCTTCAAGACTTCCATTAAGGAAAGTTATCTTGACATCCATTTGTCAGATCTCAACATCAAGATGTGCATATATCGCCAAGAGAATACAGATGGACTTAAGCATGGCTACCGGTGAAAAGGTTTCCTCATAATCGAACCCTTCTTTTTTAGTATATCCTTTCACCACAAGTCTAGCTTTGAAGAGCTCAACCTTCCCGTCCGATCCTCTTTTTCTCTTGTAGACCCACTTACATCCAATGGATTTTACCCCATTGGGTGGCTCAACAAGGTCCCACACCTCATTTTTATCCATAGAACCCATCTCGGCTTCCATTGCTGTTTGCTAAGAATCTACATCCTTGTCTTGGAGTGCTTCGTCCTATGTTCATGGGTCTAATTCATCTTCCCTGGGAACCAAGTAACACGACTCTCCCATTAACATGAATCTCTCGGGTTGTCTTACAACCCTCCCACTACGACGAGGCTCCTGTTGTGCTGGTGTGTCGCGTGGTACATCAACTGGTAGCGTTGGTATAGGATTAGGCCCTTTTATTTCATCTAAGGTAATTTCACTTTTGGGCTTTCTATTGTTCATATAGTCTTCTTCAAAGAACCTAGAATGTGTACTAATTACGATTCTTTGGTCCTTGGGACTATAGAACAAACCCCCTTTCGTTCCTCTAGGGTATCCTACAAACAATCTCAATTCTGAACAAGGATCCAATTTTTCAGCTTCCATATCCAACACATAGGCCAGACAACCCCAGATTCTTATGTGTCTCAAACTAGGCTTACGCCCGGTCCACAATTCTATAGGAGTTTTAGGAACCGATTTGGATGGCACCAAGTTTAGAATGTGAGCTGCTATTTCCAATGCATACCCCTAAAACGACTTGGGTAGCTCCGAATAACTCATCATCGATCTGATCATTTCTTAAAGAGTTCTATTTCTTCGTTCCGCAACCCCATTTTGTTGAGGGGTACCGGGTGCGGTCAATTGGGATACAATCCCTTCTCTTGACAAGTAGGTCAAAAATTTCATTGCTGAGGTATTCGCCCCCACGATCCGATCGTAGGAACTTGATACTCTTTCCCCAATGTTTCTTGGCCTCGGCTTTGAACTCTTTGAATTTATCAAAGGTTTCTGATTTGTGCGGCATAAGGTAAATGTACCCATATCTTGAGTAGTCATCCGTAAATGTTACGAAATACTCAAAACCTCCTCTTGCTTGAACCGACATTGGCCCACATACGTTAATGTGAACGATTTCCAACACTTCACAAGCTTTCGTTCACGGTTTAAGAAATCTTTCTTTTCTTAGAAATGGTCGATGTGTTATAAGAAGTATTTTGCATGTGGTGTGAACTTTTAATAGCATAAAGATTATTCACTAATGTTCCTGAACAGATGAACTCATCGTTTTGAAAAATAACAACCATATTATTAAAAGAAATTGAGTATCCATCAACATATAATTTAGAAACCGAAATTAAATTCTTCCTAAAACTGGGAAAATAAAGAACATCTTTTAAAATTAAAACTCTATCCTCAAAAAATAGGTGCACGTCTCCCACTGCGACAGCCGCTACCCTCGTAGCATCGCCATTTGTGATGAGGATCTCATTCGCACTAAGATGTCAGGTTTATCAGAACCCCTGTAAAGTGAAACATACATGATCAGTGGCTCCCGTATCCACTACCCACGAATGGGAAGCGTACGCTACTAAACAAGTTTGAACAACAAGTGCTTGAGAATTACCTTTCTTCCTGCCCTTCTTTAGCTTGGGACAGGCCGTCCTCCAATGTTCTTTCTCACCGCAGTTGAAACACTTCCCTTTAGTAGCTTTCTTGACACCTCCCTCATTGATTACCTTACTCTTAGCTTGGTTCGGGCCTTTGGTCTTTTTCTTCTTCTTCTTCTTCTTCCCACCTTTCAGTGCAGAAGAAGTTGGACCGCTTGCCACCAAGACTTGAGTTTGATGTTCCATGAGTGTCTCCGCCGATACCAAAGCTTGCAAGAGTTGTGTCAATGTGAACTCTTGATTATTCATCATATAGTTCAACTGGAACTACTCAAAGGTTTTCGGTAGAGAATGGAGAATGAAATCAACTTGCATTTCCTCATCATATTCCGCTCCAAGTACCTCTAACTTGTTGAGGTAGCCCATCATTTTGAGAACGTGATCTCTTACGGGCGTTCCCTCAACCATTTTCAGCGTTAACATGTCTCGCATGGTGATTTACCTAGCTGTACGATTCTGATAAGCAAATATTTCTTTAAGGTTTAGCATCATATCAGAAGCGGATTCAATATCTTGGTGTTGGTGTTGTAACACATCTAACATTGAAGCCAAGATAGTACACCTAGCCATATCATCAGATTTCATCCACTCCCTATGATATTCCCTTTTGGCTTTATCCGCATCATTCGTAGGCGTAGGGGGCATTGGTTTGTCAAGGACCCATTTGTGTTGTTCTGCAGTAAGGACAATAAATAAATGACGTTTCCGATCAATATAGTTTTCACCTTCCAATTTGTTATCTTTAAGTATTGTAAACAGTGGATTAAAAGGAGACGGCATGCTGAACTGAAATAAAACATACATTGCATCAATACATACATCGATTCGCAAGTATTATCACAAATTTTGATCATTCTTTATATTAAAATCTCAAAAAATATATATATAGCATTAATCGGCCGACATCTTAAAACAGTTCACATAAGCCACGATGAGTGTGGACGTTTATGCAAACACATTTAAGCAAGTTACAAACAAGAACAGTTACAAACTTTTAATTTAAAAAGTTAATAGTCGGCTCCCACTTGACCATATAAAATTGGTAGGGACTCCGATGGGGAGTAATAAAATGCCAATTTTATACCTAAGTATAAACCATGATTAAATACAGGATTACTACTTCGTTTTGAATAAGCCACTCGATGGGAGGGTTAATACCGCCACTAATAATAATCCACAATCATCCTTTTGGGAATTCGTTAATGTGAACTTATCTTTTGGCCTATCCGATAGGGAGAAAGACGCTTGCCAATGCGTAGCCAAAAGACTTCACAAACAAATAAATCATGGAGGCCAAATAATAATTCAATTTTATTGTCTAGAATAAAATTCCGAATTATATTTAAAATACACTTAGTAATTTTTGGAGTTGATATTTTTCATCACGACATTCATTCAATCAAATATTTAATCAAATTATATAAATAAAGCATGCATCAAAACAAATTAAACAAATTGGCACATTATATCCAATTGTCATGGTTTAATTTTGACTATAACATATTGTAATCACCGTTCATCTTCAAGCTTTATCGTCCGTCTCGATTAAGCTCCCACTTGACCGCAACAAAATTACAACTTTGTCATCGGGTTGAAGATGAACTACCAACTATTAACCCTTGCTGGAAAAGACGTCACGTGACAATACTCCCACATCATCTACGTTCAGGAGGTGGAAGGGACCAGGTTCTCGAAGGAACCAAGCTGACGGAGAGTCCTCCCATCCGCGGGCTCCTGGGCGAGCTACTACCCAGAGGTGCACCCCAACCACCCAGCAAGACGGGCTGGACCCGGCAGTCCAGTCTTTACTCGAGAACCCTGACAAGCTGGAGTGAACTATAGCCGTGTTGTAGGAGGTTCGCAGACAACAACAGCTGGGGGAACTCCCGCAAGCTACACAACATGCTCCACTAATACGGCCCGTGATCAAGGCACTAGAAGGTCACACTCTTCCCAGCTAAGGGATAGATTGGGCGAGTAGAAGGCGAGCAGTACCAGAGCTCGCCGTGAACAGGCCACGGTAAGGTCAAAATTAGTGATCAGCTCGGCTCACAAGCTGGGCTAGCTAGGAGCCATGTTGCAGACTCCACCACAAATCAGCCCCGTGGCACCCTCCAAGGTAGGTTAGGGCGAAGATATGAGGAGAAGACACAAGCATCTGTGCCAGCACCGTTACTCCCTGTAGGAAGAGAGGATTCGGACCAACCACCTCGTTGGTCCATACATGATAGGTTACGGAGACCCGCCTCTGATAGGGTTAGCTGGAATGGTGCTCGACAGTTCCAGCACATCACAGCTGAGCCACCCCGGAGTAAGGGACTGTGGGGACGTACACCTACAAGGTATACGGCCCTTGAACAGCCTCCACAGGAGGTGGTTCACAATGATGAGTTGGCAACTCTGAAAAAACCATCGAGCAGCTACAGATGCCAGTAGCTGCCAAAGGAGACGGAGCAGGCACAAACACTCTCCCGGCATCACCTTTGGCACCGTCCATTCTCAAGGTGCCAGTTCAGAAAAAGATCCATTTCCCCGCGATGGCTGCATATGAGGGAGAGTTCGACCCAAAAGTGCATGTATCCAAGTACTTGGACTTTATGATCTCTATGGGAGCGACAGATGCCATGCAGTGCAGGAATTTCCCACTGACCCTTGGAGACCGAGCTCACAGATGGTTTTCTTCACTAGCTCTAGGGTCGATCCAGTCTTTTGGCCAACTAACACGGGAGTTCCTGTCACATTTATTTGGTTATGGATCATACCTCACCAAGAAGCACAGGCTTGCGAACATCAACCAAGGGAAGGAGGAGTAGGGCCAACAATATTTCAAAAGGTTCGAGAAAATCATCGTGGAGGGCGAACCTGTCAGTGAGGATACAAAGATTGTGGCAGTCATGGCCAGTTTGAAGAAGGGAACAGAACTTTGGAAGGAAATGCACCTGTCTTGCCCAAAGACTTATGCTGAATTCAGACATAAGTCAGGTGTGTATATAGCTATGTAGGAGGCACTACTGAAGGAGGTAGGGAGTGCCGAAGAGAAAAAACCGGGGGACAAGAAGACTGGTGGCACATACAAAGCTCCATGAAATTTGAAATCATTCGGAGATGGGGATGAATTCAAAGAGAAATTAAACCAAGTGTTGACAGTCTCGGTCAACCATGTGTTTACGGCAATAAAAGACAGAGCCATGTTGAATGATTCGAGGAAGATAAGACAGGATCGCAGCAAGCTCTACCCCAACAAGTACTGCGCGTACCACTAGAGCATCAGACACTTCACTAGTAAGTGCCAAGACTTGTTGAAGCAGCTCTGGAAATTTTACGTGGATGGGAAGTTGGTAGAATTCATTAAGAAGGCACCCGTCTAAAGACAAAGGCGGTAGAGGAGGGAGGAGACAGATGAAGATGATGATGGGGAGGATGAGGATTGTCGTCCCCGACAGAACAGGCGAAGACCACCTCCACCTCCTGCACAACAAGAACCAAACAGGGTGATGCTAGACTTGGAGGCGCAGTCTGGGCTAGCAGGCGGGGTAGTTGATGGACGACCATCAGTATCAAAGAGACAGAGGAAGGCAGATGTGAGAGCAGTCAACCATGTCAGGAAGGAGGCTCCGGCTCCAAGCCCAACACCAAGCCTACAGTAGAGCTGACATTTTCACAAGCTGACCTAGAGGGAATCCTCACTCCCCACAACTACTCGTTGGTGATAAGCGCCAACATAATGAATACGAAGGTCCACCACTTGCTCGTGGACACCGGCGCCTACACCAACATATTGTTCAAAAGCACCCTAGATCTGCTAGGAGATTTTGAGTCCTATATTGAAAGTTGTAATCATATGATAGAGGGGTTTGGAGAAGCTGTAACCATCCCTGTAGGTATAATTAGGTTGTCAGTTGAGCTTGTATCGGTCGAGGACCCGGAAAAGAGACTCACTAGGTTAATAGATTTTCTGGTTGTAGACCAACAGTCATCTTACAAAGGGTTCCTCGAATTTAAAGCCACCTGTTCAACCTATTACTACTGTTTAAAATTTCCAACTCCTAAGGGCGGCGGTACTATTAAAGGCGACCATAAGAAAGCTAGAGAGTGTTCGCTACAAATTAAAAAGCCTGTTACGTAGGTACTTGTATATGAAGATGAAGCGCAACACTCAATGGACGAGCCAAACATCCTTGATGTTATCTCAGTGGAGATTGAGTTGATGGAGGTAGATAACCAGCTTGAAGAATTAGAAGCCACCTAGGATGATCAATATGCCCTCCAACAGGCGGTGCACAAGGAGATAGATGGCAATCAGAAGGACGACAAAACCAAGCAGTTTAGCTACGCAAGAACCTTTGAAGGTACATGAACCTGCTCCCAGCGAAGAGAATGAAGGAGACCTCGAACCCCGAGTGGGTTACGAGGCTACGCAGGAGAAAGACGAGCTGAGCTGCGAAGAGTTCACCTCAGACCCAAGATGGAAGGCCAAGAAGAGGCGAGCTACCCTGGTGGAGTAACTCAGGGCTATCTAGGTAGGTCCCAGCAGGAGTGACTTGGAACTTTTTATAGGTTCCAAGTTACAGGAGCCTTACTGGAGTAGGATGAAAGAGTTCCTTAAATCCAACCTGGACGTATTTGTCTGGTCCCAAGAAGACATGACAGGAATCCTACTCGAGCACGCATGACATCGATTAAACATTGATCCAATAAGGAGACCCGTAAGACAAAAATGAAGAAAATACGTACCAGACAAGTACGAGACCCTGACTACGGAGGTAAAGAAGTTGCTAGACAATAAGTTTATCCAAGAAGCACTCTGTCCACAGTGGGTAGCTAACCCAGTACTGGTGAAGAAATCAAATAGGACATGGTGATTATGCATAGACTTAAAAGATCTCAACGCGGTCTGCCCGAAGGATAACTTCCCACTACCGCATATTGACCAGCTGGTAGATAACACTGCCAGACACGAAATAATGACTTTTATGGATGCTTTTGTAGGTTATCACCAAATAGCAATGGACCCAGATGACCAGGAACATACGGCATTCTACACAAACAAGAATGTGTATTGCTGGAGTAGCATGTCGTTCGAACTCAGCATTGTTGGAGCTACGTACCAGAGATTGGTCAACAAAATGTTTGATCAACACATTGGACACACGATGGAGGTGTACGTAGATGACATCGTAGTCAAGAGCTTGAAGAAGGAGGACTACCTAAAGCAAGCATTTGTCATAATACGGGCCAACAACATTAAGCTGAACCCTAAGAAAAGTAGCTTCGGAGTTTATTCTAGAAAGTTCTTGGACCACCTGGTGAGCTGGAGAGGAATTGAAGTCAACCCTGCTCAAGTGAAGTGCATAATGGAGATGCAGCCACCAGATTCGATGCAAAAATTCCACAACTTACAGGATGTCTGGCAGCCTTGAATAGATTTATATCCAGGTCTGGCGACAAGAATCGACCCTTCTTCGAGTTGATAAAAGTTAAAGACAAAGATGACTTCCGGTGGACAGAGGCATGTCAGAAAGTGTTCGAGAGAATTAAAGAGTACCTTAGCAATCCAGAAATGTTGTCGAAGCCAGTACCTGGAGAAAAGTTGTACTTGTACCTGACAGCGTCGCAGGTAGCTATTAGCTCAGTACTAGTACCAGCAGAAGGAAAAACGCATTTACCAGTGTACTATGTAAGCCAAGCATTGCACGAAGCGGAGCTACGCTACTCACCAACGGAGAATTTGGCTTACACACTGGTAATGAGTATTAGGAAGTTGCGACCCTACTTTTTCGAGCACCAGGTGGAAGTATTAACAATGTTCCCATTGAGGCAAATACTGCATCGGCCAGATACTGCAGGACGCTTGTTGAAATGGTCACAGTCAGCCAATACGGAATAACCTACGCACCCCGAACAGCGATCAAGGGACAGACACTCGCCGACTTCATCGTCGAGCTAACCATCCCACAAGATCTGACAAGGGGGCGTATAGTACCGTGGCACCTCTATGTAGACGAATCATCAACTAGCACAGCAGCAAGAGCTAGTGTAGTACTAATAAGCAGGAGCTGGTGTAGAACAGATACCGAGATTAGAAAACACACAAGCAGATGCACTAGCCCGACTAGCTACAAGTAGGGGAGAAGTGGAGCTAGCTGAATTCATGGTCACAAAGCTAAGAGATCCTTCGATGTTTGATTATAAATTAAATCAAACCTTGAGCGGGGGGCAGGAGGAAGAAGATGATTGGCGAGCTCCCATTAAAAAGTACTTGGAGGACGGATCACTCCCGGAAGATGTTCTGATAGCTAATCGGCTAGTGAAGCGGGCAGCCAGATACACACTTGTCAACGGCCTGCTATACAAATGAGGATTCTCTCTACCCCTACTCACATGATTAACTGAAAAATAGGGTTTAGAGGTGTTAGAAGAAATTCATCAAGGAATTTGTTGAAGTCACGCTGGGGGGCAAGCTTTGGCCTACAAGACGATCAAACAGGGGTACCATTGGCCCACTCTACGCAAAGATGCTATTAGTTTCGCTCGAAGGTGCTGAAAATGCCAATTATTCACACCAAACATCCACACTCCTGCGAACCAACTCAAATCAGTCTTCAGTCCATAGCCTTTTGCAAAATGGGGTATCGACTTGATCAGCCCATTCCCACCTGGCAAAGGCTGTGTAATATTTGTTGTAATAGCGGTAGATTATTACATAAAATGGGCTGAAGCTGAGGCACTAACGACAGTAACGCAGGAAAGGATGATAAGCTTCATTTGGAAAAATCTAATTTGCAGATTTGGACTTCCGCAGTCAATTATGACAGATAACGGTAGACAATTCGATGGTCAGAAACTGAGAGGGTTTTGTAGCTGGTGGAATATTAAGAAGCACTACTCGACCCCCTACCATTCACAAACAAACGGACAAGTAGAAGCAGTAAATAAAATTTTGAAGCATATTTTGAAGATCCGTCTGGAAGAGAAGAAGGGTTGTTAGGCCGACGAACTCCGCGAAGTGTTGTGGTCTTATCGGACATCCTACAGAGCTAGTACTGGAGAAACCCCGTTTACCTTGGCATTTGGGACAGAGGCGGTAGTCCCGGTAGAGATCCAAAATCAAACTTGGAAGGTCATGAGTTACGATGAAGAAAGCAATGATGAAGCCTTGGTGGTAGAAAAAGATCTGCTTGAAGAAACCCAAGCTTCGTCAGAACTTAAAACTGCGACCTACAAGCAGAGAGCAGAACAGTACTACAACACCCAAGTGCGACACAGAAAATTTAAGGTTGTGGAGTTGGTTATAAGAAAACGACTAGCAACGCAGCCAGGAATATTCGGACCAAACTGGGAACATCTGTTCCGGGTTACAGCCAGCTGGACTAATGTGACATATGATTTAGAAGATATGGAAGGAAAAGCTTCGTCTTACACAAGGAGCGCGGCTTACCTGAAAAGATACTACTAGTAGTAGGGAGAAAGAAAACAAGTAGTTTGTTATAGATAGGTGTGAAGGTTCGCATCAGATACGTTGATGGCAGCCTATGTAAAAATATCTGCTCAATAAAGAGATGAATCTTTTTAAGAAAATTATCTATTCAAGCTTAAATATGCAGAGGGCACAAGTCCCAAAACGTTATTGTCAAAGCTCGAGGCAAAAAGCCGTTAAAAGGCTAAGGTTCATTAAAGCATCCTACTAAAGAATTACTAAGAACACACTGCCCAGTTGCCCAAGAGATCAATATAAAAGTATGATTCGCGGTCCTAAGCGACATAAGACGAACAATTCACAGTTCTAAGTAACATAAGACGAACAAATGCATACTAAATATAAAATGAGATACGAAAGATAATAACATGCAAAAATAATGAAAGCCAAATTGAACAGATAAAAAAACTACACTTCATTCATAAACTTAGAAAATTTTCTAAGTATAAGGAGTGTTGGTTACAAAAAGGCAACCAACTGGCCACTTAGCAAAAGATACAAAAATACCTACTAAGGGCAGACTACAATAAGCGAACTCCTACAAGATACCACTACTCATAACAAAGGGAAAATAAAAGCAAAAAATTCGAAGTCTCGGAAGCTTGAGTAGGAGTGGGAGCGAGATTGGCTGGAAGATCGGGGGCAGATGGAGCATCAAGGGTAGAGGCGACCTCCTGATTAACAGGGGGAGAGAGAGTGGGAATCTCTGTGATGGGGCCTAGGCCACTGGTGTCGACCATAATATCTCCCACTAGCTTGTCCACTTGCTCTTCAGTAACGGAAGTTCGCTGCTCGTCCCCCTCAGTGAGTAGCTCGCCCCCATACCGAGTTTCATCATCGTCTACGGCGTTTAAAGGTAGGTATGGCCCACCAATAATCCTGATATGGTGAGGGATGAAGTCTAGCTCGATGTCGAGCTCCACTAGGCCGCCAATGTCTGTAACAGAACCAGGGGGGATGGCAGCCGCAGCAACAAACTCCTGGTACTCCTTCACTAGGACCTCCCATATTTCGGCCTTCTGATCAACTACCCAACGATAGGCGCTTAGGATCTCAGCATAGCACAGGAGATAACCAAGGTTTGAAGCTCCAGCTTTCACAGCTTCTAAGACTTCCGGTGAAATGGAAACATCAAGGAGGCCTTGGAGCTCAGCAACTCTAATGGCATAGCTGCGCACTTCACCATTCAGCACTCAACACCCGGTTCAACTCTTGCTCTCTGCCGAGCTCCTGTGACTTGAGGGAGAGTTCCTCATCCTTGGTCCTCAAGGACATCTCAAAATGTTCCTTCTAGTGGCAAAGATCAGCCTGAAGTTTCTCGAGCTTTATTAGGGCACCTTACTCGCCCGCCAGGGCCGCCTTAACCTTGCTTTCAGCACTAGCCGCCACTTTCTCGGCCTTCTTCTTCTTCTCTGCCAGTTTGAGGAAGGGCTCCTTAGCTTCATAGCGAGCTCTGTCGGCTGCCGAGATTTGATCGACGGTCTTCTGAGCAGTTAGAAGGGCCCCACTGGCGTAGTGCATGGTGAGTCAGGCGCTGTCCGCCAGTTTCTGCTTCTCAATCATCACCAGCTGAGACTGAGACCAGTACTTCGGCACCTCCTCGATGGTCCGGTGAGCTAGCCCAGCTGGCAGATTGTGCAGTCTCACGAGAGGCTTGGAACGGACGGCGTTGTGCAAGTTTTCGTCCCTCTCAGGGTGCACAGCTGGAGCATACCTACAAATAGAACAAAAAACACTTAGTTAATTTCTGAAGGAAGAATTAACCTACTAAAAAAACTTAGGAAGATTTCTTTTCTAGACCTGGCGGGATCCCATCCCACAAATGTATCATCCACCACCCGGACTCCATAAGGCGATGGTGGTGGAGGAGGAGTCTGTGCAGTAGGAGGGGCAATGGGGCGAACAAAATCTCCTTTTTCAAACATGGAGGCAGCTCACCCAGATCGCTCGGACTCCGAGTCTAGGCCAGCCGACCTCAATCTCTTGCGCGCCCGTGCCTCTGTCTCGCTCACATGTGACCCATCCCCATGGCGAAGGTGACCTCCCCCCGGTGGAGATGAAGGTAGGGGAGCTCGCTCACTACCCCTCTTAGTGGTGTCTTTGACATCTGGAGCTTTGGCCGGTGTTTTCTTCTATGTGGACCCCTGTCCAGATCCTCCCGCCTTCCCCTTCTTAGCTGGGGAAGCTTCGGTCTTCTTTTGAGCCGCTAAGACTGTGGAGGGGGGCCCTTCTTTCCGGGATGATCGAGTGCCATCCAGAGCTTCTTAACAAGCGTGTAGTAGGAGGGGTGAATGGCGATTGTCACGTCCTAATTTGCAAAATCAAGAAGCCAAGTGTTAGTGACAAAATGGGAGAGCTACCTGGGAGATCCAGAGCTCGCACAGTGAGGTGGTGCGGCGAAGTAAGCACTAGGGCAGCTTGCTAACAGTGCACTTTACTTAAATGCTCAATGTCCCGGTCCTTACGATTTCTCAAGCAGCACACGATATACACGTAATCAAAGATCTGGGAGATCTGAGAGTTCGGGTGACCCCACTTCTAATGCTTCAGACCTGCAAAAAGAGAAGATTAGATTAGTAAATCTAAATCAACCCACGCACACCGAAGTGATCCACCTACTGCTAACATCCCCATATTCCATGGGGGACAGGATTCCCCTCTCTTGTCCCGTATACTTGGTGGAAGCTCGCCAGTCTCCTCCGATGAAGAAGAACTGCTCTTTCCAGTCACAGACTTTATTAGGCAGGCTTTCCAAGAGTTTTTCACCCTGTCAAGCTTTCAGATAATAATATCCTTTGCCATCAGCATTTTGTTTAATAATGCTGAGGACACAGTTGATCTCGGTCGACGTCAGGCGGTTCTTATATCCCTCAAGTCCAAAGATCGTGAGGACAGCCAACAAACTACTCCAACCATTAGGAGTAATTTGAGTGATTGCCAAGTTCATGTCTAGAAGGTACCGCCAGATTATTGGATGCCTGGGTAATGTAAGCCCGGCCTCCAAAGTATGGATATTGATCGCCGTAAGTCCGGTTGGGGGTAGGTCAGCTCGCTCCTTTGGGCCATGAGCGTACATATTGTGTCCAGGGGGATTCGGTACTTCTTGCGAAGGCTCGGAAGCATGTCGTCTGTAATCACACTCTTAAATTTATTCACTTTGAAGTCACTAGCCCCCTCTGCTTCCCTAATAGCTCGCTCTGGTGTAGGGAAGCTCGCCTGATATCTATCCATGTATTCGTCCCAATTCAACTCATGCTCGACGGCAGTAGGGATACTGTGCTCTAGGACTTGAGGCACCGAGAAATCAATCGACAGAAGATAGGCCATTGTGACCTCTTCATCTTCGGATTTCTCTTCGAGCTCGCGCACTAGCTCGCCCGAGAGCCTGCCAAATTCAGTGACCTCTTCTCCACCCTCTTCACCTAGCTCGCCCTCTAGCTCGTGAACTAGCTCGCCAGAAAGGCCCTCGGAGTTCATCGCCCTCTCTTCTGAGTCATGGCTTAGCTCGCCCAATAGCTCACCAGACACATGGCGAGCTACTGAGGTCATCTCAGAACTAGAGCCAAGTATTATAGAGGTGAGTTGTGGAATAGCGTCGCCCTCATCATTGGTCTTTTGCCTAGGTTTCGATTGGAGATAGTCTGGCTCAAAGACAAAGAACGAGAAGACATGGTTTTGCAGAAGGCGAGGTTTAAAGGATTTGGGTAGTAGAATTTTTTGAAAAGATGGAGAGTTCGTAATTCCGACAGCCGAAAAACTAAAAAAGCGGCCAGAAAATATGAAGGTTGGCCGGCGTTAATGGAGGTTCGCTGGAAAAGTTCTCAAACGCTTAGAAAAAAGAAGGAAAAACTAGAAAACGCAAGAAAATTAAAAGGAAATGAAGGTCGGTGTTACTACCTTGAAGAATCGAACAAGAATCTGGCAATGTCGAATTTTAATCGCCGGAAATTGCGTAAAGTTGCTCTGAAAATCCAAAGTGGGTAAAGTGTGAATGACTAACGTATTATCTATTTATAAGAAAGAAACGATGCGAAGTGTGGTTTTTAGAAAGGTCAAGGACCTAGTTGCAAAAATTTGAAAGTATGGGCAATAATGGACACGTGATTCAAGGCACGAAAAGACGTGGTGATGCCTCGGATTCCGCCCCATGTCTGCACAACCACCACCATGAGGTAGCTCGCCAAGGAGCTTGGCACCACCTAGAAGGTAGTTCGCCATCACTAGAGCTCGCCCAAAGAGGCAAAACAACTCGCCCACACATTGGAAAAGCCATATGTAGACGAGCTGGGGGGCAATTGTTGATAGGCGAACTAAAGCGAACTAAATTTAATATAATTAAAAGCACAAGACTTAATAGCTCGCCCTAGGTAGCAGGAGCCACATCACCACCCTTTGACCAGTCAACGCAATGGAGATAGAAGAAGCTCGCCCAGTAGCTCGCCCAGAGCTGGAGATAAGAGACCACCTCCTACTACAAGCACTGAACCAAAGAATAACACATGGCAAGGAAGCTCGCCTCCAATCAGAGTAGGAGTCAGTAGCTGTGTAAATGGTCAATAGCAATGTAGTTGGTCAAGAGCAATGTAATTAGAGCATAATAGTCGGCAAAGAGACAAGTGTTAAGGACACTTGTCAGCTTATTAAGTGTCACCTCACTACATGCAAACATATAAATAGACTTCTTGTATTCATTTTCTCTCTCAAAGCACATTTATCCAACAACAAGTCTTACTTACTTTCTTTCTCTATTAATATTATCCTAAATCTATCTTAGATTATTGTTTGGAGGAATTAATTAGCCACATAAACATCATCATCAACATGGTATGTTTCACATGAGTGTGACTCTTTAAAGAATAATAAATGTAAGAAAACATATACTTCAAATCATGAATTGTAAAGAGATTAGAGAGAAGGGAAAAAATAAAGAAGGGGGAAAGATGGAAGGGGTACACAAGAGCGATTTTAAATGATATGATTTTGATGAAAATTTAAAATTTCTCAAATTTAAACATGGATAAATCTAAGTATTTGTAAATTCATTAACTTATTTGGAAAAAGTAGTTATATGTGTGTGAAATCCATGTATTTCAAATCCAACCATGAAGAAGGAGCCTAAAACCATTTAAATATAGAATTTATTAGTTTGGGGGAAGAAGAATGGAAGGCGAAGGGTGGTAGAATGGGAATTTATGTTTTAAAATTTTATTTTTTAGTAATATGATTCTACAGCTATAGACTTCATAATCACTCAGTTGCATAAACTCCATCATTCAAATTATTTTTCATTAACACACACTTATTCCCCTGCACTCAAAAAGGTTTTTAATACATTTTAAGTGTGACAAACCACTCTGAAAAATATCTACAAGTTGCTTTGATTTTTTCTTTTAGTTATGAAAACTTTGTAGCTTTAAACTCTGTAGTCTACTATTTTAATCTTTGTGGTCTTAAAATCTTGTAGATTGTTTAAAACTTTAAAGGTACTTAGAGGGTTCTAGTATCCTTTTTGAAAAGTTTGAAATTTTAATTTTGATGGTTATTCACTCCCCTCTAGACTTTCATCACTTAAAGGGACCAACAATATTATGTAAATACTATACTTTATAAAATGTAATAAAAAATAAAAAATGAAATCTCAAAAGAACGAGTCTAATACAATTAATTTTTTTTTTTGGCATGCATTTTCATCTTATAAGTTATTTTGAAAATTTTAATTCAAGAGAATATATTATTTGCAGTTTGAGTAAGTCTCTTGTATTCCAAGTGCAACGTGCAATTCAAGTGATTTTTTAAAAAAGTTGCACAAAATATATAATACTAAAAATTGTGTTTTCAAAAATTTTACTTTTCAGTAATAACACTTGTGACTTTTTAATAATAAATAATGTAATTTTTTTAATAATACACTTGAGTTGCACAGTTTATCTAATGCATACAAGACTAAGGTTAATTTGCAGTTTTCTTTCCAAGAGAATTTGCAAAAGCAATTTTAATTCTAAGAGAATGAGTAATTAGCAGTTTTGATCTTGAAAAATAATGAACAGACCAAAACTCCGCCAGACGCACGTAATTAAGCAAATTCTAATATGCACTTGGGTGCATAGTATGCACTTTGATTTTATTTTAATTTTAAATTTAATTTGATTTTTCCAAAAACACACACTGGACGCCGCACTGTGTATTTTTGGTAATTAAGGCATTAATGAGTTGTTCTGTGGGTATGTTTTAAATTATTCTTGGGGGTATTGAGGAGTTATTCTTTGGGTATAACTAAATTGTTCTTGGGGTATTCCAGACTTCCCTATTATTTACAACCATGAAAATTGTCATGGGAGGGAGAGAATATTAAAGAATATATTAATACTGTGAAAACGAACTCTTTGTGTTTCATGCTGATTAATATTAACAATCTGACAAGATATATTGATTAATTGTGTGATGATAAATAAATTTGCAGTCAACGATGTCGTTTTTCTGCGACGGAAGTGTAACACTTGGAAGGCTGATCAGTATCGAGGCAAGCATGCATTCTCGTAGTAATTGTGGCAGTGGAATAGAGAGGATTAATATTGGGGGTGATGAAAGGTGTGGCAATCATGCTGGATGGCAGCCTGACTTTTGTGCACTATCAAAATCCTTCTGGACATTCTTCCCGAACTAAATTTGGGCCGACAGGAATTAACAAATGAATCCATGCAGATGCTATTAGAAATTCACCTTTTGAACATAAAATGGTTGATTTGCTAGTTCATTATTCCATTATAGATTCCACTAATACTTGTGAAAATTTTATTTTCATGCTCAAAATGCGTGGACCTAGTGGGTAGATGTTCTTTAGGTATTATAAAAAAAAATTTGGGTATTAAAAATTGTTCTTTGAGTATTACTCATTTATTAATTATTTATTTATTAATTTTTCATTTATAAATTATTTTTTGGATATTATAAATTATTATTTAAGTATTATATATTCTTTAAATATTATAAATTGTTCTTTATGTATTATAAATTATTATTAGGGTTTATTCATTTATAAATTATTCATTGTGTATTATAAATTATTCTTTGAGTATTATAATATGTTCTTTAGGTATTTATAATTGTACTTTGAGTCTTACTCCTTTATTATTTATTTATTTATTTATAAATTATTATTTGGGTATTATATATTGTTCTTTGGGTATTTTAAATTGTTTTTTTGAGTCTCACTACTTTATTAATAATTCATTTATAAATTGTTCTTTGGATAATATAAATTATTATTTGAGTATTGTATATTGTTATTTGAGTATTATAAATTGTTCTTTAAATATAATACATTATTCTTTGAGTTTATTCATTTATAAATTATTAATTGAGTATTATAAATCATTTCACTGTGTATTATAAATTATTCTTTGGGTATTATAAGATGTTCTTGGTGTATTATAAATTGATCTTTGAGTATTACTCGTTTATTAATTATTTATCTACTAATTATTCTTTTATAAATTGTTCTTTGGATATTATAAATTATTATATGGGTACTATATATTGTTCTTTGGGTATTATTAATTATTCTTTAGATATTATAAGATATTCTTCGGGGTATTATTTACACTTATCCTATGGATTTTATGTAGATTTGTTCTTGGGGTATTACTCCATTGTTATTCGGGTATTATAAAATAATTATTCAAAATGTAACATCAAAAGATTATAAATTACATTTAAAAAATGATATTTTTCATAATTTTTTATTAAATAAATGTATTATTCTCTTCATATTAATCCACATTTTTACTTTTAATTTTTAAAATAGACACCGATGCTTTTTTTATAAAATGATGTTGAAAATCAACAAGAATGCTTAAAAAATAAACTAATCAAAACATAAAATTCCCTCAAATTTAAGTAATACTTGAAGAACAATTAACAAATACCCCAAGAACAACTCACAATACTTAAAGAACAATTAACAATACCCGAAGAACAAAATCATTAAATTGTTCTTTAAATATTATAAATTGTTATTTAGATATTATAAATTATTCTTTTGATATTATATATTATTCTTTGAGTATTACAAATTGTTCTTTTAGGACGTATTATAAATTATTTTTTGGATTTATTCATTTATAAATTATTCATTGTGTATTATAAATTATTCTTGTGGTATTATTTACACTTGTCCTATGAATTTTACGTAGATTTATTCTTGGGGTATTACTCTATTGTTATTCGGGTATTATAAAATAATTATTCAAAATGTAACATCAAAAGATTATAAATGACATTTAAAAAATGATATTTTTCATAATTTTTTATGAAATAAATGTACTATTCTCTTCATATATATTAATCCACATTTTT
>JAPKLY010000296.1:48164-117874 GCA_026898435.1 Prunella vulgaris
GATTTATTCATTTATAAATTATTCATTGTGTATTATAAATTATTCTTTGGGTATTATTAGATGTTCTTTGATTATTATAAGATGTTCTTTGGGTATTATAAATTGTTCTTTGAGTTTACTTGTTTATTAATTATTTATTTATTAAATATTCATTTATAAATTGTTTTTTGAGTATTACTTGTTTATTAATTATTTATTTATTAAATATTCATTTATATATTGTTCTTTGAATATTATATATTATTATTTGGATATTATATATTGGTCTTTGAGTATTTTAAATTGTTCTTTGGCTATTATAAATTATTATTTGGGTATAATCTATTTATTAATTATTCATTTTTAAATTGTTCTTTGTATATTATAAATTGTTCTTTGAGTATTATAAGTTGTTCTTTGAGTATTATAAATTGCTCATTGAGTATTAAATTTATTTATAAATTGTTCTTTGAATTTTATATTCATTATTTGGGTATTATATATTGTTCTTTTAGTATTATAAATTATTCTTTAGGTATTATAAATTATTCTTTGTATTTATTCATTTATCAATTATTTATTTATAAATTATTCATTGAGTATTATAAATTACTTTTTAGGTATTATAAGTTGTACCCAAGGTACAACTTATAATACAAAAGCAACTTAAAGTATAAAAGATTCTGTGAACTTTACAATGGATCAGAGCCTTGTGCTGGAACTGTTGATTTGAAAAACAATTATTTAAAATAGAAAAAAATAAAATGTCGCTCATCAATTAATTGTGACAGCGATTGTCCGCTGTGATGCAAAAGAGGCAATCAAGATTTCTAGTTCATCTTCATCATCGCCGTCTGGAAGGGAGTCAATTTAATCATTTAATTAAGATTATTCATTGGTATTATTGGTGGATTTCAATGAAGGATGACGAGATTTAATTTCGGCGTCGGTTGCTTATCCACGGACAGCAGTTGCTATGGGTGGAGTGCATTCTTGAAGAAAGAGGGTAAAGTTTTTTGGTGGAGAAAAAATTAGATTAGAAATAGTTAAAATTAAATTCCAATTATGATATGCACCTCAATGCACAGCAGAACTACTCAACTAATTATCCCATTTTCCCAATGGGTTTGCTATATTTAGGGAAGCATTTCTCCGTATATATAAGATTGGTAAACTCAAATTATTTTGTCCTACTACAAGTGAAAGCCCGAAGAAAAATATTCCCTATTTTGAAATTTAATTTGATAGTTATATTTTGGTTGATTCCGACTTGCTATACAATGCTAATAACCAATAAATGGCAAGCAATGATTTTTTTTTTATATTCATTTTTACAATTTTATATGTATTATTATATAAAAATATAAATATTTATGAAAAATTAATATTTATTTTTTAGAGTAACACACATTTTGCTCTTATATTATATGAAAATATATTTATTTCTACAAAAATAAATTTATCTGTGTAAAAGAACATTTATTCTGAAAGTAACATACAATTTGCCTTACAATAACATGCATTTGTCCATGCACTAACACATATTGGAAGC
This sequence comes from Prunella vulgaris, assembly GCA_026898435.1. Lineage (NCBI taxonomy): Eukaryota > Viridiplantae > Streptophyta > Magnoliopsida > Lamiales > Lamiaceae > Prunella > Prunella vulgaris. The sequence goes on from JAPKLY010000296.1 coordinate 49,696, forward strand.
GAACATTTTGAATTAGTTTTGTGCGAGATTTTGGAAAAAGTTGTCCAAACCCAGTCCAAATCCACCAGGATCCATGAATTTTTTAGCATGAATTATTCTAATAGATTCTATATTTGTAGACTATTTTAAACTCCCCCGTCATGTAGGAATTTGCACACAACGAGTTGACATATTTTTTTAAGAAATATGTGTTTTATATATAAAGTAGTGGCATATAGGTCAATATGTGTATACGTTTTTTATTGTGCATGTAAATTAATATTTTTTTTTCAATTGTGTGCAAATTTGTGTGGAACGTGCAAATAAGAAAAGTGTGCAAAATTCCTGTGATGCAGAGGGAATATGAGTGTTTGTAATATATAATAAGAAAAAAATATATCCTAGTTTTCATTTTTCACATTTGCCCAAAAAGAAATTTAGAATTCCCTCAATAAAGCCAAAATCTTCATCCCTTGGATTGATCCACATCAACGGCTATCATATAAAGCAGGTTGGTACAACTGTACAAATAATTACGGTGCCATCCTCAATTAATTTATACACCACCATCCCCAGAAAATAATTACTCTCATTGTCTTGCATTCATTAAAAAAAAATTCCTTCAATTAATCAATGTATAACACTCCTAGTTCTTTTCTTGAACCAACATCATCCCTTCCTCAAGAAGAAAAAACAGCTACAGAAATCATGAACGTAGTGAGAGTGATGAATTTGATGAATCTAGTAAAAGGTGCAGGGCTCATTGGAAAAAGAGTGAGGATGTGTAAGTTCGACTTGAACTTTATAAAATTAACATGTGTAACTTTTTAGTAGTATTTTGGGTAACTTTTTAAAAACGCACTTGAGTTGCACGGTGCACTTGGTGTACAAAAGACTTTGTTAGAACCTTATCTTAAGTAGACTTTGATGATAGCAAAGTATATGAATATATGTGCATAAACTAACATTTCAGTATCAAGTCTGAACTGAGGATATTACAGTTTGAAAGGAAAGTCTACAGCTGTAGAGTGGATGGACTTACACCTGGACAAGACCTTACAACAATAAGTTGGTTAATCCTGCAGTTGGGAACTAAAGATTGGTTAATCCTGCAGTTGGGAACTAAAGATTGCAGGAGTAAAGGCTACTGGAGTTTGAGGGAATTTTTTTTTATTTAAGGCAAACAGGTTTGGGGGTTAGCAAAGGGAGGCCCGTAAGTTTGCGGGATGGCAATTTAGGGATCGCAGCTTTTTAACTTGGCAATTTAAGGACCACAACTTTTTAACTTAACAATTTAAGAACCACAACTTTTTAACTTGGGAAATTAAGGACAAATTGGGCAAACCTCAGGAAATGACTCAGTCTTCCCTTGTCTTGTCCATTCTGCTTCGTTATCTGTGCTAGATATTAACATTTCAGGATCTGGCGAGGGAACTTCAGGAGTTGCTCCAAGTGCTCCCATCAGCTGAAGGACATGGCTATCAATGAGGGAGTCAGGACAAGATTGTTCCATGGCGAGAGTGCTATGTTCTGCTGCTTCCTGTCTGATCAGAAGCCTAAGAATATAGAAGAGGCTCTTGCTGACTCCAACTGGATCGTGGCCATGCAGGATGAGCTCAATCAGTTTGAGTGACATCAGCCTAGGCGTCAACATGTGATTGGTACCAAGTGGGTTTTCAAAAATAAGAGGGATGAGAAGAATGTTGTCGTCAGTAACAAGGCCAGACATGTAGCAAAGGGTTACTCTCAGGCCTAAGAGATCGACTATGATGAGACCTTCGCGCCGATTGCAAGGTTGTAAGCAATCATGCTGTTTTTGGCAAATGCAAGAAATAAAAAGTTTTTAGGTCCCATAACTTTTTTCAAAGTGGAAAGTGTATCAGATGGACGCGAAGTTGGTGATAAGGACTATTGCCTGAAGAAAGTATTCTACGAACTGAAACAAGCTCCCAGAGCAAGGTATGATACTCTTTTCCAATTCCTGATAGACCATGTGTTCGTGAAAGGAACAGTGGATAGAACTCTATTCACGATCACTGAAGGTGAGGATATTCTCCTGGTCCAAATATATGTCGATGACATAATTTTTGGATTACCTAACCTGAGGCTTTGTGAGAAATTCTCGAAGCTGATGACTGGTAAGTTCGAGATGTCCATGATGGGAGAGATGAACTTCTTCTTAGGCCTACAAGTCAGGTAGTCGGACTCCAGAATCTTTATCAATCAGTCTAAGTACACGAGAGATTTGATTCAGAAGTTCGGCGTTCAGTCCAACAAAGTCTCACGTATTCCCATGAACAAAAATGAGAAGATGGATCCTGACAAAGAAGGGATCTCAGTAGACCAGACTGAGTATAGGGCACTTATAGGTTCACTATTGTATCTGACTGCAAGTTGTCCTAATATCACCTATACAGTCAAAGTATGCTCGAGATACTAGTCTGATCCCAAGAAGAGTCATTTAGAGAGTGCCAAGAAAATTCTGAAATACCTGAAAGGTACAATCAATTTAGGACTTTGGTACCCCTCTGATGACAACCTAGAACTGACAAGGTATTCTGATGCTGATTATGGAGGTTGTCGAATTAATAGGAAATCAACGACAGGCACATGCCAGTTTCCAGGGAGTAAACTGATCTCTTAGTTTTCCAAGAAACAAATAAGTGTGTTGATAGAATTTATTAACAGTGTTTGTTTATGTGGCTTTACATCATGTTAATCCTACCAAACAATAATCCAAGATTTTGTGTTCTTGGATGTAAAATATGAGGAGGGAGTAGAGAGTTTAGAGAGAGAAATATTGCAAGAGTAGTAGTATTGATTATGAGAGAATTGCGTAAAATGTACAAGAGAGGTTCTATTTATAGGTGTGCGAGTGTGAGACGGCACCTTACGAGCCTATATGGCCTCCGGTGTTGACGAAGGCTCCTTACCCTCGTCTTGATCTCCCCACACTGCTTCCTATCTAGTGCCTCGTCCTACTACAATGCCTTAGACTAGATGGGCCTCATTAAAAACCTCGCCGTAAACCACCCTTGTGGATAAACCGGACGGAGGGAAAAAGAGTGCGCCATCGGGGTCCTACTCGACTGATAGGCGAGCTCGTCGGTGAGCTTCGGAGATGAGTCTAGGCAATTTGGGCGAGCTCCATGGCGAGCTCTGGTGCCTTGTGTGGCCCACGGACGTTATGCGATGATGGAGCTCGGCGAGACCATCCCAGGGATAAATGGCGAGCTCTGAGCGAGCTCCGCTAGTAGGTTACCTCCATGTGGGCGACCTCCGCATCTTCCAGGATCCCGGTGAGTCCTGGCGACCTGTTAAGTTCGCCATATCAACAAAGTGTTGCAACATCTACAACTAAGGTTGAATATATGGCGGCAGGCAGTTGTTGCTCCCAGGTTCACTGGTTGAAGCAACAACTGATAGACTACATGTTGGTCCCTTAAGTGATCAAGGTCTAGAGGGGGGGGGTGAATAAACCTTGAGTCTAAAAATAAATTTTCAAACTTTTTCTAAAAGAGAGGATTCTAGAACCTTACAGTAACCTCTAAAAGTTCAAAAACAGTTAGTTTACAAGAGGTTTTATGGACCACAAAGGATACAGCTGTGGACTAGAGAAGTCTACAGCTGCAGAGTTATAAAACTTGCAAATAAAATAGACAACTTGTAGACAAAGTATCAGAGGGACTCATAACAGAAAGTGTATTGAGAGTACTTTAATGTGCAGCGGAAAATATGTGAGTGTTAATGAAAAACAATATGAACTTATCTTAACAGCTAAGTGACTTACAGAAGTCTACAGTTGTAGAGTTCTGTTCCTTTGTGAAAACATAAAGTTTTATGCACTTGATTTCGAAAGAATGATGAGTGTAAAAAATAAATAAATATGCAATGCAGAAAATAAATAACAGTAAGTAAATAAGCAGTATTTATAGTGGTTCAGAGTCTATGAAAAAGATCTCCTACATCCACTGTTACACTACTCATGTGCCAAATCCACTAAGAACGAATCACAAAGATCAATACAAATAGTCCCCCTTAGAATTAGGCTCACTCAGATTCCTATACTAAAAAGAGACAGTATCCTATTAACTCAGAATATAACTCACAAAGAGTTAAAAAAAACCCCACAAAGAGATATCTACACTAAGTAGAAATAACAAAACAAGTGAGGGAACAACAAGAAAGAGTGATTCTTTCTAAGAAAATCCTAACCAACTATCCTATGAATCACAATAAATGCTCTCTGTCAGAATTTGTTGGCTGTAGACTTTGCTCAGGTTGAATGCTTGTACGCTCAGGTTGTTGTTGTTGCTTCCTCTGAGAACATCTTATATTTATAGATTGAGTGGTGTGACTTATACGTTGGAGAATTCAATTTTGAATTCTGGATAAGGCTCCTCTCTCTCTATTGGCATGTGTGAAGTGGTCCTCATCCTTCACACAAAATAGTACTGGCTGTACTATTTGTCCTTTTTCTCAGAATTCTGGCTGTCTTTGAAATAATCTTCATTATCCTCCAGAATTTTTGAAATAAACTCCTCTTAAGTACTCTTTAGTGAGTGCATGGAAGCTACACTAATTGAGCTTAAGGGTCTTCATAATCTTCTTTTAAACTTGAACTTGTACTCTTTTCTTCAAACGGTCAGCACAACTGTAGGATCTTCAACCTTGTAGCTGTAGAGTCCTGAAAATTACAATAACTGGCTGTAGAGAAACATTATAGCTGTAAGGTCATGTCTGGCTGTAGGGTGATCAAGTATACAGCTGCAGACTTCTCTCATATAACTATAACTTTCCAAACCAATTTCCTTAGATCAAGTGTTAGATTATAATTCCATATAAATATATGTTTTGCACACATCAAAATCTAAACCAAAGTACTCAAAAATTTCCTCCTATTTTGATGTTGACAAAACACATCATCAAAAAATAAATGAGCAAACAAAGATAAACAAAAGAACAAAGCAGAACAGAAGGTAAAAGCTGCATAAAATAAATAGGGTTCAGAGTACAGCTTACAAAACATAATTAGACTAAAAACTAAAGAGTTTTTGTGTCTAATCTATTTTCTAAATCTTCATCTTCTTCTGTGCTTTGGATCTACTTCATCATCTTCATCATCATCATCAGTATCTCCAATAGGTTTGAAGATACCTTGATCTATCAGCGTCATATTCCTTTCATCTTCTTCAATGTATTTCATCAGCATCTGGAATTCATACTCTGCAAAGTCCTCTTCTTCTTTCTTAGACTTAAAAACTTTCTTGGGAGGTGGAGTTCTCTTCTTCTTCTTTCCTCCAAGAAGATGAGCATTATCTCCCTTATACAAAGTTCCATCTGCCTTCAATGATTTGAATTTTTCATACTTATCTTTCTTGAACTTCTGCTTCTTAATCACAGTGTGCCTGTCACAAATACATAAAAATTCTTCATGTAGAGTGTTGAACACTGTCTTCATTTCTTCTTTCTCTTCTCCTTCAGGGGCAATCATGCTGATAGGTTGAATGTTCAAGGGTTGAGCATTCACAACAGTTGTAGATTCCTTTGCATCTGTAGAATCTTTCAGTTTCTGCTTCTCTCTTTCTTGCCTATCTTTCTCTTCTTTTTCTTGCTTTTCTTTCTTTTTGATTTGAGCTTCCTTTACAGTTCTTTCCCAGTAGCTAGTAGGTTTATGTACTTAGGAGTGATGAGTCTTCACAGATGGTTGCTTTACAACTGTAGACTTAGCAATTTGTAAGATCTTTCCTTTTGTATTCAGAATTCCTTCTTGAGAGCTTCCTTTCATCTCAGTCTGTTTCTGCATTCCAGATTGTTGTTCAGCCAACCTTTCAATTACATCATTAGACTTTGCAGCTTCAAAGTCTTTGCTCATCGATTCACCAAGTCCTCTGACTATTTCAAGAATCTGTTATGTCTTCTTGTCACTTTGTACTAGTTCTTTTTCAATCTCTTTTTCTAGCTTACTTTCCCCCTTTTTGCCAACATCAATATGTGACAAAATTGTTGAAATCTTTGCAAGGACATCTTTCTTCAAATCTTTGTTTTATGACACAAGGCCTATCACTTCAGATTTCATGCCTTGAACTTCCAGCTTCAGTTGAAAAGGGTCATCCTTCATAAGATTAATATCTGACTGCAGATTTGTAACTTCTCTAGTTTTCTGAAGTATATCTTATCTGATCAATTCATTCTGCTTTAGTAGACTATCCACAATTGATTTGAAGTTCTTTTCAAGGACTTTCATTTCTTCCAAGCCTCTTTCTTCAACTTTCTTCACCGCTTCTTCCATTCCTTTCTTCACCCTCTGAGAAATGATGGTATCAGGAATCAATTTAACTTGATTCAGAATATCAGTTTCACATCTCCTCAGTATGTGTTCAAAGTCTTGGAGCTTTGAAACAACTTCCTTAGGTGTCATTTTTGGTAAAGAATCACTATCTTCTTCTTCAGATTCTGCTTCCTGGATTGCAACATCCTTTCCTTTTCCAGTACCATTTCCAACTTTTTGAGCTTTGGAAGGCAACAACTCTACAGCTGTAGAGTCTTTAGTTGTATCCTTTCTTTTGCTAGGAGTTAAGACAGTCCCTGTCTTATCAATGGAGAAATCAGCCATGTAGTCATCAATGTTTTCTCTTTCCAGGGCTGAATAACTCTGTTTGGGGAGGTGTTCTTTGTTGATAGATCTCATCAATTGTGAACATTGCAGGTGGGGGTTGAGTGCAAAACTGTTCAATAGGATTAATTAAATCCTTCTCTAATTCATCAATTTCTCTGGTCACTTCCTCAATAATTTGTTCATTTGCAACAGTATCTTGAACAAGTGGAGCTTGAACATTTATAATCTGAGCTTGTGCACCACCCATTGGTGCATCATCATCATTGCCTTCATCATCATTATTATCAGACTTATCTTTAGGTTCTTTGCAAGGTGATGCAGCCTTTTCAGCTTCTTCCATTTTCTCCTTCTCAGAATCATGCTGATCATGTACCATCTCTTCAGGAATTTGAGTTGTATCTGCATCAATTGTTTCTGCAGATTCTAACAAAAGTGCTCCTTCAGCCAAACCTACTAATCCTACGGTTTCAAAAACTTGTGTACTTCCTTCACCAAATCTCTGAGGGGTATCATCTTCACTATCTGAACTAACAACCTCATAGTTAGCTTATGGAAATTGAGCACCTGGATCTGTTTATGTTCCCATTGCTATTCCCAAAATCTCAGCTGCAGATTTGGAAATTTTCTGTCTTTCAGGAACTTCAGCAACTATTTGCTTTCCTTTATTCTTTCTCAGTTTCTCAGCAAGAAACTCTTCAAAGAAGTTGGGTCTCATCAATTGATTCACTTCATTGCAATTTGTCCAGTCAACAACCCACTGGAACAAATTCTTCTCTTCAATTTTCAATTTTTCAAGTTCTTCCTTCACAAGTTTCCATTCTTCAAATTTTAGCTTTTCTTCTTCAAAGCCTTCAGTTCTCTCATCTGAAACAACTGGGAGTTGTTCAATTTGAGTTTCTTCAGTATCTTCTAACTGTACGTTTGTCAAATCTACAGCTGTAGACTTGTCAACTTCCTTATCTTCATCTTATTTTGAATGAAACTTCTTAGCTCTTCTTTCTCTATCTATCTCATCCTCAGAAACAACATCTTCATTATTAAATGTAACTTTCTCCTTACATTCTTCTTTGTCTTCACAGGACTTGCTGTTTTAAGTTTCTTCACTTCATTTTTGTTTTTCTTCCTTTTCTTCAGCTTTGGAGCCATAGGAGCATCCACAGCTCCTCTCTTGAAATTGACCTTCCCAATGATTCTATGAATAAGAATAGGTTGTAAAATATGGCAATTGAATAAAGAAAATCCTAACTCTTGCAAGATATAGTTTAGAAATAGGCTAAACCTTTGTTTTTACCAGTTTTCACAACATCATTTCCAATGTTTCTTAGTAACAATTCTCCAATATCAATCTGAATTTCCTTATCTATGGCTATCATAAGATCCCACATAAGTATAGTTCTAGTATCATGAGCTCCAGTTCTATAAAGTAAACAATTATCTATAACTTCATAAAGATAATCATACTCAACTGCAAGGTCATTCTTTTTAAACGTCCTCTTCCAATTCTCTGGAAATGACTTCTTTGCAGTGACTTTTTTCCAGTATTTCTTGTCTTCATCGGCAAAGTTTAGGTTGTCTTGAGAATCTCCTCCACTTCTCAGACATAGAGCTCTGCAAATATCTTCAACTGTGATATTCACATTTCTTCCTTGCATTTTAACTGATAGTTTCTTCCTCTCAACATTTGCATTAGCATTTTTCTAGAACTCATAGACAATCTTATCATCATACGTATTGGGGATATGGGTAAGACAATAAAGGATTCCTTGATTCGTGATGTGTCTGATAACGCTCTCCATCGCATCTGTAGGATGCTTCTTATGTATCTCATCAAAATCGAACAATGCACCGAAGATAACCTTCATTGCCATAGTGTATGGATTCAAGAAGTGAGGGATAAGGAGTGTTTTGGAGGTTCGAATGTATAGGATATAAACGGATGAAGTGTCCTTTAAGTACCTTTCCTTACATAGGTTAAAACAGGGGACAATAATTCTGTCTTTTTGACCTAAAATTTACAAGTTTTCAATTTTCGAACCAAAACTTATAATTAAGTCTGTCAAAAAAATAACCCACATAGGAATTTAAATCCATTTAAAATGTTACACAAGTTCAAACATTTTATGAATTAAAATGCTGAATAAATCAAAAAAGTCTGTCACTAAAGTACTGACGTTTCTGAATATGTAGTGTTCCATTTAATTCTCAGAATTATACAAAGTACTGTAAGTTCTCTAAATTTGCAGTTGATTTGCTTAGAATATAAAAGTTTACAATTATAAGGAGTCTGCAGTTCGATGCCAAGTCTACAGTTGTAGAGTTAACAACTCTGCAGTTGAATGACTTTGCTTCTGCATGTTTATTACTTAGTGAGTTTTTAAGTTTCTAAGTTTTTCTTTGCAATTTAGTGAATTTCACGGAGTCTTTTCACAATTCTAACATTACCAAATTACCTCTCAAGATTGAAAATCTTGATTCACACAAGGGTTTTGAGAAAATATCAGCAAGATTCAAGTCAGTATGAATCTTTGTCAATTTCACATCCTTTCTTTCAACATGATATCTTAGGAAATGATGCCTTACATCTATGTGTTTTGATCTAGAGTGTAACACTGGATTCTGTGTGATAGCAATAGAACTTGTATTGTCACAGAATATAGTGGTTTCTCTTGCATCAATCCCATAGTCTTGTAATTGATATTACATCCATAAGATTTGTGCACAACAGCTTCCAGCAGCAATGTACTCCGCCTCAGCTGTAGAAAGAGCAATAAAATTTTATTTTTTACTGTGCCATGACACAAATCTTTCACCTAGGAATTGACAGATCCACCTAGTACTCTTTCTATCAATCTTGCAACCTACAAAATCTGAGTCAGTGTAACCAGTGAGTTCAATTCCTCCTTCTTTAGGATACCATAATCCTAGATTTTGTGTGGATTTGACATATTTGATGATCTTCTTTCCAGCATTCAAGTGTGATTCCTTATGATTAACTTGAAATCTTGCACATACACCTACTGCAAATATGATGTCAGGTCTGCTAGTTGTAAGGTATAGCAATGATCCAATTAGTCTTCTATATTTGGTCACATCAACACTTTTGCCATTCTCATCTCTGTCATGACTCACAGAAGGTGTCATAGGTATATTGGTAGGCCTAGATCTATCCATTCCAAATCTTTTGATAAGCTCTTTAGTGTATTTAGCTTGATTGATGAAAATTCCATCTTTCAATTGCTTGACTTGTAATCCCAAGAAGAAATTCATATTTCCCATCATGCTCATCTCAAAATTCTCTTGCATGAGCTTAGAGAACTTTCTGCATAAATCTTCATTGGTTGACCCAAAGATTATGTCATCAACATAGATTTGAACAAGTAATATGTCATTTTCATGTTGTAATCTGAATAAGGTCTTGTCAACTACACCCTTTTTGAATCCATTTTTGATCAAAAGATCACATAGGGTATCATACCATGCTCTTGGTGCTTGTTTAAGTCCATAAATGACTTTTCTAAGCTTATAAACCATGTCTTCAGCTGTAGATTCCTCAAATCCAGGTGGTTGTTCAACATACACTTCTTTTGATAGTAACCCATTTAGAAATGCACTCTTTACATCCATTTGATAGACATTAAAGTTCATATGTGCAGCATAGGCTAAGATTCTTATAACTTCTAATCTTGCAACTGGGTTAAAGGATTCATCAAAATCTATACCTCCAGCTTGACAATAGCCTTAAGCCACTAGCCTTGCTTTATTTCTGGTTACAATCCCATCTTCATCAAGTTTATTCTTAAATACCTACCTAGTACCAATCACTTTATGATTGTTAGGCCTAGGTACAAGTTCCCATACTTGATTTCTCTCAAAACCATTCAATGATTCTTGCATTGCAATAATCCAATTGACATCTTGTAGTGCTTCATGAATATTTGTAGGTTTTGAAGATGAAAGAAATGTAGCAAACATTGCCTCATGAATCTGTTTTCTGGTTCTAACAGCATCAGATAGGTTTCCAATTACATGCTCAGGGGGGGTGATCTTTCAACCAAATCAAACCTGGTTCAAGTCTTTGATCGTTGTTCTGTGCAGCTGTAGATTCACCTACTGCATACTTATCAAGTCCTGATGTTGGTGTTTCTACTTCTGCTGGAACGTTTTCACAGACTTGTTCTTCATCAATCTCTATAGATGGTAACTCATCTATCACAGTGTCAGGACCTTTGTTGCTCAATTCTATAGGAGTTTTGATTTCAACATATGGCTGCTGACTTGTGACTGTAGAATTGTCCTCTTTAGAGTCTTCAACTATTCTTTCATTCACACAGTGTTGTTCATAAAAAGTAACATGATGTGATTTTCTACAATCATTGATTTCTTGTTATACACTCTGAATGCTTTACTTACATTAGATTAACCTAGAAAGATACCTTCATCTTACTTAGAGTCAAAAGTCTTGAGGTGTTCTTTCCCATTATTCAGTATGTAACATTTGTATCCAAATATGTATAGATAAGAAATATTTGGACTCCTTACTCTTCATAACTCATATGGAGTCTTCTTATGATCTTTTACAATTAAACATCTATTTTGTGTATAGCAGGCAGTGCTTGTTGCTTCTGCCCAAAATCTCTTAGGTAGATTTGCTTCAACAATCATTGTTCGGGCTGCCTCCTTGAGTGTTCTGTTCTTTCTCTCTAGAACACCATTTTTGTGGAGTTCTGGCTGTAGAATACTCATGCATTATGCCATAGAGTGAAAAATATTCTTCAATGACTTGATTTGTAAATTCTGTTCCTATGTCTGATCTAATTCTGATAATCTTCAAATTCTTTTCATTCTGAATTCTCTTCATCAATTCTGGTAGCCTTTGTAGAGTATCACTCTTCTTTCTTAGAAACACTGTCCAATAAAATCTTGAGTAATCATCTACTACTACTGGAGTGTACTTCTTCCCACTAATGCTTACAGGTTCTATGGGTCCAAAAAGATCCATGTGATGTAATTCAAGTACTCTTGATGTACTTGAGTGTGTTTTGCTTTTGAAAGTCTTCTTAGTCTGTTTCCCTTTGGCACATGCATCACATAGATGTTCCTTCCTGAACCTTGTGTTTCGTAGACCTCTTACAAGTCCATTATTCACAAGTTCATTCATGGTTTTAAAGTTAATGTGATTCATCCTTTTGTGCCATAACCAACTAACTTCATTAGAACAGTTTGAAGAAAGCAGGCCGTCTCAGCTGTAGAGTCCCACTTTACAATGTAGACATTCCCTTTTCTAGTTCCTATCAGTTTTGTGGTTTGGGATTCAATATCCTTAACTATGCAGGTGTGATGTGTAAAGTCTACAATGTAGCCTTTATCACAAAATTGACTCACACTAGCAAATTATGCTTCAAGCCTTCTACCAAATAAACATCATTTATTTGAACTTTTCCTTTGACGAAACTTCCTGATCCATTAGCTGTGCCACTAGCGTTATCACCAAACACAACTTTGGGACCTTTGTGCTCTCTAAAATCTTGTAGCAAACTTTTATCACCAGTCATTTGTCTTGCACAACCATTATCCATGTACCATATTTCTCTTTTGGTGGTTGTAATTTGTCCCTGCAAAATAAAATGAGTTATTTAGAAATCCAATGCTTTGGATTTCTTCCAGTGCTACTCTTTGCAATCCAAGCCTTTTTTGGAGCTGTAAAGTTGTTAATTCTACAGTTCTTGCTTGATCCTTCTCTTAAAATGTTTGAAGAGGGAGACAAATCAGACACATTTCCATTCCAGAATATATCAAAGTTAAGTCTCCTTTCAAGATCTAGTTTGTGGTAGACTTCTTCTTCTAACTATATGGTTGATTCTGCAGTTGGTTTCAGAAACATGTTTTACAAAATGTTAGTAACATCTTCCTCAGTATCATTCATGATTTCCTTGATCTTCTGTTCTAGGTGACAGATCCTTGAATGAATTCAAGAATTGCAAATCTTCTGGCTGAAGGATTGAGTTTACAGCTTCTTCAGGGGTTGATGTTGAGCCTTTGATGAACTTCCTTTCTGGTTTAGGAATTGATTTTTGCAAATGATTCATCCAGTTGCAAGGATTATAACCTATACCCGTTAAATCTTTTGTATGTCTTTGTTCAGATAACATCTTCCTTAGTTGTTTGAATGACTTTCCAAAACAATCTAACTTCTTTAGAAAATAGGCATTGCTTTCTTCAATATCAGCTATCATAATCTCTTGAGTTCTGATAGTTTCCTTCAGTTTAGCACAGTCTACAGCTCTACAACTTGCTTCATTGAAGAGTTCTACATTCTCATTTTTTAGACAACTGTAACCTTCTTTAAGTTCTTGTAGAATCTGTAGTTTCTTTTCAGCATCCTCAACTCCAGCTAAAAGAGCTTTAACATGTTCCCTTCCAATATGATTATCTCTTCTAAGATCTTCATTTTCTTCTTGTAGTCTTTGGATTGCACTAAGCATGTCACTGGAAGAATCCTTTTCTGTTATATAACTTGATGATGATGAGCATACCTCTTCATCTTTAGTCATAAGACAGATTAGGGCTTCTTCATCTGAATCTGTAGAATCAGATTCTTCTAAATCTGTAGTTGACTTTTGAGAGAAGAGGGACAGTCCTCCTGATTTTTATCAAACTCTGAAAATAGTGCTCTAATTCTCTCTTTGTCAAACTTTTTCTTTCTATATTTTCTGATTCTCTTTTCTTCATCTGTATACTTTCAGCTTTGGGGTAGGGACAGTACTTGATGTAATGTCCAGGTTTTCTGCAGTTATAACATAGATAAGTTGAGTTAGGTGCTGTAGATTTCACCTTACCATCCTCATTTGGTGTGTGATGCTTCTTCTTTGTCCATTTGCCAAACTTCTTGAGCTGCTTTATAAAAAGAGTCAAGTCTTCATCATCAGAATCTGTAGCTGCAAGGTTGTCAGCCACTATTGCTGTAACCTTACAACTGTCATGTTCTTTTCTCCAACTTATGTCAAATTCATAAGCCTTCAGGTCTGAGAAGAGTTCAAAGGTGGATATCTTAGATAAATCCTTTGATTCTCTCATGGCAATCATTTTCATATCCCATTGAGAGGGTAACCCTCTAAGAACCTTCATGTTCATTTCTCTTTGTGAGTAATCTTTACCAAGTGAATCTAGCTCATGGAGTATCTCAATGAATCTTGACTCAAACTTTTCAAGAGTTTCACAATATTTCATCTTGAAGTTCTCAAACTTTTGAACTGCTATCATGAGTTTATTTTCCTTGATTTGTTTAGTTTCTTCACAAATCATTTCCAACTTTTCCCATATGTCTTTCGCAATTTTGCAGTTTTTGATCTTGCTAAACACGATTTTATCGAATGAGTGATAAATAGTGTTTTTGGTAACATTGTCAAGATTGGACCTTCTCTTGTCATCCTCTGTCTATTCCCTTCTGGGTTTGGGGATGATCTGAGCTAGTCCAGCTTACTGATCAGCTGCAGTGTTGACCTTCACAATAGGTATAGGGCCATCTTCAATGATAGACCACATTTCATCATTGATTGCTGACAAGTGTGCTTGCATTCTGATTTTCCATTCATTATAGTCTTCAGCAGAGAACATAGGAACCTTGGATTTCTCCATCTTTGGAGCCATGCAAATATGTAGGTGAGTTTTTCAAAAACAAAAAGGATCTAGCTAGGTATTGATCAAAGCAGTGGCAAGCCAACTGCTCTGATACCACTTGTTGGTCCCTTAAGTGGTCAAGGTCTAGAGGGGGGACGGGGTGAATAGACCTTGAGTCCAAAAACAAATTTTCAAACTTTTTCTAAAAGAGGGGATTCTAGAACCTTACAGTAACCTCTAAAAGTTCAAAAACAGTTAGTCTACAAGATGTTTTATGGACCACAAAGGATACAGCTCTGGACAAGAGAAGTCTACAGCTGCAGAGTTATAAAACTTGCAAATAAAATAGACAACTTGTAGACAAAGTATCAGAGGGATTCTCACACTAGAAAGTGTATTGAGAATACTCTAATGTGCAGTGGAAAATAAGAGAGTGTTAATGAAAAAATAATACGAACTTAACTTAATAGCTAAGTGATTTATAGAAGTCTACAGCTGTAGAGTTCTATTCCTTTGTGAAAACACAAAGTTTTATGCACTTGAGTTCGAAAGAATGATGTGTGTAACAAATAAATAAACATGAAATGCAGAAAATAAATAACAGTAAGTAAATAACCAGTATTTATAGTGGTTCAGAGTCTATGAAAAAGACCTCCTACATCCACTGTTATACCCCTCAGGTGCCAAATTCACTAAGAACGGATCACAATGATCAATACAAATAGTTCCCCCTTAGAACTAGGTGCACTCAGATTCCTATTATGAAAAGATACACTATCTTATTCACTCAGAATATAACTCAGTAAGAGTTAAAAAATCCTCACACAGAGATATGTACACTAAGTAGAACTAATAAATAAAGTGATTCTTTTTAAGAAAAATCCTAACCATCTATCCTATAAATCATAATAAAAACTCTCTCTCTGAATTTGTTGGTTGTAGACTTTGCTTAGTTTGAATGCTTGTATGCGCAGGTTGTTGTTGTTGCTTTCTCTGAGAACATCTTCTATTTATAGATTGAGTGGTGTTACTTATCCGTTGGAGAATTCAATTTTTAATTCTGGATAAGGCTCCTCTCTCTCTATTGGCATGTGTGAAGTGGTCCTCATCCTTCACATAGAATAGTACTGAATGTACTATTTGTCATTTTCCTCTGAATTTTATCTGTCTTTGAAATAATCTTTATTATCCTCCAGAATCTTTGAAATAAACTCCTCTTAAGTACTTTTTAGTGAGTGCATGAAAGCTACACTAATTGAGCTTAAGGGTCTTCATAATCTTCTTTTAAATTTGAACTTGTACTCTTTTCTTCAAACGGTCTGCACAGTTGTAAGATCTTCAACCTTGCAGTTGTAGAGTCCTGCAAATTATAAAAACTGGCTGTAGAGAAACATTACAGCTGTAAGGTCATGTCTGGCTGTAGGGTGATCAAGTATACAGCTGCAGACTTCTCTCACATAACTATAACTTTCCAAACCAATTTCCTTTGATCAAGTGTTAGATTATAATTCCATATAAACATATGTTTTGCAAACATCAAAATCTAAACCAAGGTACTCAACACTACCAAGTAGTGGCAACTGAAGTCTCAATATATTGTGACAATAACAGTGCTATAGCCATATCTAAAAACTCAGTCTTACACACAAGGTGTAAGCATGTAGACATTAGGCATCACTTTATAAAGGATTATGTTGTGAAGAAGGATATCAGTATGGTGAGAATTCCCACTGACACACAGAGAGCTAACATCCTGACTAAGGCTTTGCCTAAAACCAGATTTGTCGAGTTGTCAGTAGAGTTAGGACTTCTTGACCTAGGAGTAGATGATTCAGTACGAATCTCAGTTTAACATATAAACAAGTGTTGTCAGTATGAATGACTAACTCAAGATCAGAGAGCCTCAGAGAGAGGAATGGCTTTCAGGGGGAGCTGACATCAGGAAAAGGATCTCTGGATCAGGATGTTTATGATTCAGGACTCAGAACTTAGGACTTGTCATCCTGAATTTTCACAAGTGGTATCAATCAAATTACTACATTTGATTGACTGGTATGTTTGTCCTGAATTTGCTTGCATCATCTCTGTATGTGTCAGACATCACATCAATCACGGGTTTTTAACTCAAATCCCCAGCCATTAATTTATTATTCAATTTTTATTTAATGCAATAATTTGAATTTATTTCGAACATACTCTGACATGCATTAAATGCGCGTGGGCGGGAACAATTCTCAATAAAGAATTCAAATCATTACTTTTGAAACTAAAAGGGCACGACTTTTCATACATGTATTTTAGCTGACTTCAATGTTTAATCTCCACAGTTGAATTTCAAAAGGTTTTTGAATCTGAACCGTTCATTTAAAGTGATTCTGGGGTATAAATAGGAGATTTTTTCACATTGAATAATTTACGCACTCATATTTCCTAACCCCTATTACTCTCTGCAAATTTACCCTCTTTCTCTTAAAGCTCTATCTATCCATGGCTGCTTCATTAACGATGTCCAATGAGTCCTCTAGGAGAAGATTCCATGAGGAGATCACTAATCTAGAAGGGAAGATCACTTGCGAGTGGGTCGCCGACTTCTCTCTCCGATCAAAGATCCCGGAGATCAAAACTGTTTACCATGCTTTCTGGAACTTGAAGCTTCTAGACTTCGTCACTATTAGACCTGCAAAAATCTACCCCTACCTAGTTGAAGCGTTCTATGTGAACTTGGTAGAAGGTGATAATGATGAGTGGGAATCACGGATTCCACTCAGGAGGACCAAGATGACCAAGTCAGGAAAGAAGGTTGTGGAGTACAACTATGAGACAGTGAAGGTTCGTGAACTGATCAGGAATGTGTTCAATCTGCCTCACTCCACTCCGGAGAAGAAACTGGAGGATCCCATTGTCTACAAGTTGGGTGATAAGCAAGCTTACCTGAATGCCTTCCTGACCACTCCCATGGACTTCGAGTCCAAGCTAAACAAGAAATTACTTCAGCCGGACTTTAAGCTGCTCTTCAAGGTTGTTGTGCTCAGCGTGATGGTCTGCATCAGCGGCAACGAGTAAATTTCTCAGCTGAAAATCGGGATAATGTTAGCAATTGCGGACTTCACAGAATTAGATTGGGAGAAGTACTTCCTTCAGAAGCTGGTGTCTGAAAGCAAGAAAGTGGAGCGCAAGGGTGATCATATTTTCTTCATCAAGAACCCCCATTTTGGCACAAGCGTCTCAGTGATGCTGCAGACACTGACCCTAGGCGACATTGATACTCCGAAATGATCGACTTGCCTCAGAGACTAGTCCTGTTCAAAACTGAGTCAGAGGTGGATAAGAAACTCAATACGCCAGAGGTCAAGAGGAAAGGGAAGGCCACCGCTTCTAAACCACAACCTGAGCAGAAGATGGTTGAAAAGAAAAAGAAAAAGGTTGTGGTAAAAGCCCCAATTCAGAAGAAAACCCTGCTGAGAGATGAGTCACAAGAGGCTATTGCTCAGGAGGTGACCATCGCTATGCCCATCTCTGAAGTGGCTCTTGCATCTAGCCTGTTTAGAATCCGCACAGACCATCACTTCTCTAGAGCCGGAGGTGGCTCAGGAAAGTGAGCACAACAACCCTGATGATGATGTGCCCCTGCATCTCAACTTGCCTAGACCGGACCCCAATGCTCCAACATATCACTATCTACTCTCAGAGACTTATGAGAATGAGGAGGAGCAAGTTGAGGGGGAAGGAGAGGAGAAGGAAGCGGATGTTGCCCCAGAGAGAGCTAAAGCTATGGCTGTGACTACTAAACCACTTTCTCAGTGTGATCAGGACGTGGGTGACGCTCAGGTGATGCAGGTTATTGAGTCAGTGAGGACTCTGAAGGATGAGGTTGCTCAGGAAGAGCAGATTAGTGGAAGTGAGGTTGCTCGGGAGGAGCAAGAAGGTGGTGAAACGACAACTTAGGATGAGCTAGAGGATGGTCTGGAGGATGATCAGCAGAGGCATGGCAGGGTTGTGGAGGGGGATGATGATTCTGATGAAAATTTGTCGTTCATCTCGAACCTAACTCCTTTTGAACTGGATGAAAGGTCGCAGGCATTGAGATTCATTACCAAGCATCTTCCGGACCTGATGGGGAAGTATGTTGAAGAGGTAGTCCAGCTGCGGACAATGGTGATTATCTGGAAGGCGATATTTCCAGAGTTGGCTACATTGCTGGAAAGGAAAGAGTTGGAGTACCTTAGGGATCAGGAGCAAAGGATGTGTGACCGTTTTGGGATCACAGGATTTGCCCAAATCCTGCGCACTGAAGATTTCCTGAAGGTAGTCCGCCACCATGACCCTCAAGCTGCTCTCTCTAAGGAACTGGTCATTGTTCCTGCCATTGTTGATACTGAAGGTGCGACCTTGGGTGGAGGTGCACTGGCCGATGATGCACTCCCCGGAGCCGG
The DNA here is from genome assembly GCA_026898435.1 of Prunella vulgaris. Taxonomy (NCBI): domain Eukaryota; kingdom Viridiplantae; phylum Streptophyta; class Magnoliopsida; order Lamiales; family Lamiaceae; genus Prunella; species Prunella vulgaris. The sequence continues at coordinate 68,344 of JAPKLY010000296.1, forward strand.
GATTGCTGAGGCTTTAGGAGAGGCTCCAACTGATAAGGCCGCCAGACTGAAAGCCAAGAAAAAGAAAAGGGCTAAGAAGTCTAAGTGTAAGGGTGTTTCCCTGATGGCCCAATCTATACTGAGGAAGCTTGAGCGCCAGCGTTAGAGGCATAGGAAACTGACAACAGCCTTCGACAATGCTAGGAAGGATGACCCGATAGGTTCCTGAGCATTAACACCTAGCACTCGATTGAGCTCACAACCTTTTCAACTCAGACTGGACAAATGATCACTTCAGCTCTGAGTGGTCAGGATGAGCGCTTTAAGGCTCTGGTTGCTGAAGGGTTAACTGGGCACGAGGCTCGGGTCAAGGAGCTAGCATTGGAGGTTGCCAAGTCTAAGGATCTGAAACTGTTGGCCAAGATGAAGGAGCATCAGAAGAGCTCTGAGGATGTTTGGAATCAACATTTCACTGACATGCGGAAGGAATGCTCTACTCACAAGCAGGAGTTGCTCTCCATACGAAGGGATTTTTCTGACCATCAGATTAAAAGCTTACTCAGGGCATAAAAGGCTGATCAGGTGGCCGCGGACATGAAGGTGGTGGCTGATCAAACTGTGTCACAGGGGATACTAATTGCTGATATCAAGAAGAAGCTCGATGATGAGGAGTCCCCTGATGATGCAAAAATGGGGGAAGGAAGGAAAAATCCCAAGTTCGATCCGAAGAAGAAGAGGAAGGCCACTGAGTAGTCTACTGATGTTGAGTCGTAGACTCAACAGGCTCAGAAAAAGCAACGTTAGGCAACCCTTCTGGATTTGTTCAATGAGCTTGAGGAGAATGTCTATTCTAATGACCCCATCATTTTGGAGCGCCAGAAGGCGAAGGAACTTGCACTCCAGAATGTTTTCCAAGTCAGGAATCACCGCACTCAGCCTGAGAAATTGTAAGGACATGTTGATGTCCTGACCTAGGAGAAGGCGAAGATTGCGAAGCTTGCTACTGAAGACCTGATCAAGAAGAAGGCTCAAGCTCCGCCCCGGAGGAAATTGATTACTTAACCTCCTCCCTTTCACTCAGAATACATTGAAGAATTTGTCCCTCCTGCACTGATTGAAAAATGGGATCCGATCAAAGGAGGATAAGGAGACAATCTTCAGTAGATGGATGGGTCTTGTGCATCCTGAAGTCTAGGGAGGGATTATTATCTTTGTAGACAAGAAGGGGTCCTGATCAAAGCTCTGGAGAACATCTACTACCTCCCTCCCACAATCGGCGTCAACTACCACCTGCACAGGAACAAGATTCAGGAAGAGATTGCTGAGGTTGCTAAACGTTCTGGTTCTCTCGAGGATGCCAGGAAGTTCTTTGCCGCAAAGATGAGAGTTCTGATGAAATACCCAATTTCCTTAGAAAAATGGGAGGACGAGGACTAGATTAGGAGTAGTTCTATCAAGAATAAAATTTGTAATAGTTTTAGGAATACATGTGCTTACTCTCTGAAATTAATGAAACTAATTTATTCCTGAGACAACATCTTGTTGACTCCTAATTTACTTTTCTACAATTTATGAAGAACTGTATTGACCCTTTTCCTATTTCCATCTTATAGACTAAGTACCTCAAGTGTAAGAGGTTACTGAACTGAATACTGATTTATCAATACTTTGTATAGATGGTTAGGATTTTTATTAGGGTTTTTGCATCATGAAAAAGGGGGAAATTGTTGGGATACAATCTGAGAATTTTGATTAGATCCCAAAACCCCTTGATGATTTGCCTAAGGATAGTTGATCAGGATGATAGAATTCAGGATAGTCAGGTTAGAATAGATTTTCTATTCACAGGTATTCAGTTCAGGAGGAACGCACTGAAGATTGAAGATTAAGGTAGAAGTCCACAAGATCTGAAGTCTAAAAGACATCCAATCCTGAGGGTCCAACTCGTCCTGAAGACAACTGACCTGAAGCTGATCCTGAAGAACCTGAAGATCATCCTGTAGCTGAGAGAGTCATCCTGAAGACTTCCACTGATGATGTTCCTACTGAGTACTTTAAGCATGCTCAGGTCAGGACTCACTCAGTGAGCGCAAATGTAACTTGAGTAATTAGGCTAGGTATCATCATTACTGATACTTGTAAGTCCTGAAAGAAAAAGTTACACGTGCAATGGAGAGTTACCATTTACGTTAACTTCTGAGGACAAAAAGAATGTCAGCAACTCCGTATAAAGACAAATATTTATTCTAAGTAAAGAACGAGAGACTCAGTGTTTTAAATGTACGAGGAACCATAAAGTCAAGTCGACAAACTAGCCGTTGGACAAACAACCAATGAGGTGACGACACGTATGTACGGAGATTGCGCCGCATTTAATCCACCTCAAACATGCAGGCGGCGGATCAGAGTATTTTCATACTTAGTAAGGGAAAGGTCAAATCAAGTACAAGGTCCATCTGCACCTACCTAATATAGGTAGATTTGAAAAGATCTCCTCCAATGGATCTTTTTAATTCCCCCTATAAATACAGATGACCTTGCACCCATTCAAGATTACGGGAAATTTCCAAGCAAAGAAATCTCCAGATTCCAAGTGCTCAAAGCAAACCACAAACAACACTCTGCAAGTTCAAATTTCCCTAGTGTTGTAACAGGAATTAATTTGTATATTGCTTAGAGTCATAATCCTTATCTTTAGTTTTGTTGTTTTATAAAGGATTATCACAAACTTAGTTGGAAACCAGAAAACCAAACCCCTTAGTGTGTGAGAAGGTTGGTGGGAAGGACTGGGAGTTGTAAAACGCCCAGGGATTGAGTTCCTAAGAGAGGAAGGAGGCTATTCGTGCACATTGGCACGCTAAAAACAAGCACCAATCCTCAGTAGAAGAGGATTGCTTCCTGTTAAATCAGGTCGTGGACGTATGAGTTGGTTATCTCCGAGTCACGTTAAAAACCCCCTGAGTGCTGATTTATTTACTGTTCAGGATCATAATTGTTACACATATTAAGTTGAGCATTCAACATAAGTTTTAAAATTTTAGGAGAAACTTCTCTTGAGCATTAATCAGTGCACCAGCATTAAGAACTATTTCTAAGCAAAACGAAAAACAATTTTCAAGACATAAACGAGTAGAAACTTAAGGGCTCACTTTCGCACGTAACTTTAGATTACTGAGATAGTTATCCAACTGACTAGTTTTCTAAGCGGTCGGTAGGTGGGTTATCTCTACTGAGCTTCTAAGAGCATAATACTCAGACTCTGCCTACTTGTCTCCTGACTGATCAGTCCCTGCTGCCCCTGAGACCATCAGTTCTGTGAGTAAAATCAGGATCTTCCTGACTGAGTTCTGTAAGAGCATTTTCCTGAGAATTCAGAAAATCTGACATCAGTGTATTCCCCCCATACATTGATTATACTCGTTTTGGGACCAACACTATAGCTAGACAAGACCTTGCAGCTGTAATATTATTCCTACAGCTGGATTTTAATTTCCTAGAATTGAAGCTGTAAAGTTCAATGAAGCCTATAGCTGAGAAGACCGTTTGAAGAATGAAGTATGAGTTTAAAGTTAAAAAGGTATTTCAAGACACTTATAACTAGGGGAGAAGCAAATACCGAAAATACAGGTGTTACCGTACATATCATACCGAAAAATACCGAATTTATCGAAAATTTTGGTATACCAAAAATTTCGGTACGGTATGATACCATACCGATATTTTCGGTACGGTATCGGTATAGAATTTTAAAATTTTCGGTACACCGGTATCTACCAAAATACCAAAATATTTTCGGTATAAACCGTTATACCGAAAATATTTCGGTATACCGATTATTTTCGGTATACCGAAAATATTTCAGAATCTCGGTATACCGGTATATACCATTTTGGTAATTTAATATTTAAATTTAATATTAAATTTATTTTTATTTAATTAAAATTATACTTTATTTATTTCGGTATGAACCGGTATGACGGTATATACCGGTATGGGCGGTATACCGACATAGTCGGTTTTTTGGTATAGATCGGTATATATCGAAATATTGGTAAGGTACGGTATACTGAAATTTTTGGTACGGTATGCGGTATGCATTTTTGGTATACAGAAATTTTGGTATACCAAAAATTTCGGTACGGTATATGGTATGGGCGGTACAGTATGGTATGGTACGGTATACCACCCCTACTTATAACTCAAATTAGTGAAGCAATTATGCACTTACTAAAGAGTACTTAAGGAATGTTTATCATGAAGATCTGGAATATTAATGAAGATTATTTCAAAGAAAACCAGAATTATGAAGATAAAGACAAATAGTACTAGATGTACTATTTTGTGTGAAGGAGAAGGATCACCTCACACAAGCGAAGGCCTATAGAGAGAAAGAGGAGTCTTATCCAGAATTCAAATTTACATTTTCTAACAGATGAGACACACCTCTTCATCTATATATAGAGGAAGGATTCAGCGGCAACAACAACAACAACCTGAGCAAGCAAGCATTCACTCTGAGCAAATCTACAACCAACATTTTCTGAGAGAGCTTTTCTGTTTTACATTCTTTATGATTCATAGGATAGTTGGTTAGGATTTCTTAGAAAGAATCACATCTTTGTTGTTGTTCCCTCATACACTATTAATTTCTACCTTGTGTAGATATCTCTTTGTGAGATTTTATCTTTGAAACTCTGTGTGAGTTTGTATTCGGTGTGAATAGTTCAGAGTAGTTTCTTACTTAGAATAGAAATTTGATTGAATCTAGTTCTGAGGGGGAATTACTTCTATTGATCTTTGTGATCATTTCTTAGTGAATTTGGCACCTGAGTGGTGTAATAGTGGATGTTGAAGGTCGTATTCATAGACTCTGAACACTATAAATCTTGTTTATTTACTGCTTTATTTATTTATTGGTTTGTGCACTGCATATTTAATTTATTGGTACATTCATCATTCATTTTAAAACACTGCATAAAACTTTATGTTTTTCACAAAGGAACAAAACTCTACAGCTGTAGACTTCATAAGTCACTCAGCTATTAAGTTTCTTACATTTCACATTATTTTTCATTAACACACACACACTTTATTTCCACAGCACATTAGAGGCCTTTCAATACACTCACAAGTGTGAAAATCCCTCTGATTTTGTCTACAAGTTGTTAATCTTATTTTGAAAGTTTTTATAACTTTGCAGCTGTAAACTTCTATAGTCAACAGCTGTAACCTTTGTGGTCCAAACTCTTGTAGACTCCTTATTTTAAACTTATATAAGGCAACTTTAAGGTTCTAAATCCCTTTTTGAAAAAGATTAAAATTTGTTTTAAAGGTCTATTCACCCGCTCCCCCTAGATCTTTACCACTTATAGGGGACCAACATTGAAGATAAACAAAAATACAAAAATAAATATCTAAATAACATTCACACTTAGTGAAGGTGCGAACATTTTTTATTTTCATAATATAACCATATCATACACATCTAAATGTAATCCAATACTTTGTTTTGCTTTACCTTTAGAAATTCCACGGTGTGAATCATCATTTTGTTGTGGCCACCATCTAAGTCTTGCCACTTGCAGCAATCCATCCTAATTTTTTGAGACAAAATACATTATAAGAATTATTGTTTCACATTTATTACTAATTGATTACAAAGTCCGTAAGTAATTGTTCTTATCTCTACGCATGAAGTCCATGCTTTTTTCAAAATTTCTCTCGTTGATCAGATCATTTTTTTTAAACCTTTCATCCAAATTATCGCAGGCACTTCAATAATTACATTTCACAGATCCTGTTGTTTTCTTATGATACATAATCAAATATATATCTTTCAATAAATATTCATTAATAAAATAATTAATATATTTCAAAACATCTATTTTGGGTTCATTTGGTTCAATGGATAAGATAAATAACTCAAGATAGATTAGATAAAATTATAATCTAGAGATTATTATCTAGGAGTTAAATAGTATATTTGGATTGATGGATTAAGATAATTAGTAGTGTAAGATAATTTCATTTTGAATGTTTGGATTGTAAGATTAATAATAAAAACATATGCAATTGACGATTTTGCCCTCTATATTATAAACAAAAATAAAGTGAATTATGGTTCTCCTTTTCAATATAAGGGGAGTATTTTAGTAAAGATAAAAATAATAAATTATTATCATACCTCTTACCTAAGATAATATTGTCTTTCATTCATAAGATAATTGAATTTTAGTTTTGGGCTTTTGTCCATTAAACCAAACATCAAATTAGATAAGATAATTTAATTTATCTTAGCTTATCTAACGAACCAAATGAGGCCTTAGTTTTTAAACAGTTAATACCCTCTAACGAAACAACTAATACCTTCAAACCAATTTGATAATGAAATTTGTTCACACTATTTTTTATGTATTTTATTTATATATATTTGTAAGCACAATATTATATATCCAGTTCTCACATCATCATTACTATGATTAATGTATTCCTTTTGTCCATAAAATAAATTTACATATATCTTAATCTATCTTCCTGATAATGCAAAATTTTCTAATGATACTGCCAAAAACAGCCATTAATTTTGTGTGTACAGTATATAGAGATAAAGATATAAAGATGAAAGTTTGACTATTATTTGGAAAGGATAATGATAGAAATAAAGATAAATATAAAGAAAACGATAATGATAAAGACAAATTTATGTAAGGTTCCACTTGGATGGATGAATTTTAATACGAATGGATTTAAAAAATAATAAATATAAGAAAATATGTATTTCAAATCATGAATTATAAAGAGGGGAGAGATTTTAAATTATATGATTTTGATGAAAATTTAAAAAAAATTCATTTTAATTATGGCTCAAATCTAAGTATTTGTAAATTCATTAACTTACTTGGAGAGAATGGTTATTTGTTTGTGAAATCCATGGATTTCAAATTCAACAATGAAAATAGAGCCTAAAACTATCAAAATATAGAATTTATTAGTTTAAGGGGAAGAAGAGAATGGATGGTAAAGGGGGGGGGGGGGGTTGAATGGGAATTTTTTTTTAAAAAATTATTAATTACTAATATGATTTTTATAATTTTAAAATATTTTTAATGATAGGGTTTAATTAGTTTAGTTTGATTCTTATTTATTTTATTGTATTTTTAATTTATTAGTGTATTTAGTGATGGCTGAAGGTTGTATGTTAATCCAAGAGAATGAGTAGTTTGTAATTTTGGTCCGGAAATAAAGAATGGGATTAAAACATCACAAAAAGAACAAATTTCCCACATCTCTTGTATTTGTAAGCACATGCAAATTTATCTTCCTCACTTCTCATCATACCAATCCACCCCCATCTCCTACTATCAAAATTGTTCAACAGAATTCTTAATTCAATTTTATTATCAATAAACTCTAGAGGCAAGACAAATTCACAATGAACAACATTATCAATTAAAGCACAAGTAGAAGAGTGTAAGAGTTTAGAAATGCTCATTTCATCCTTAAGCTCATCTTCTACTTCATCTTGTTTTTCTTCTCTATTTGTGCTCATGTCCCATAGTGGACATTCATCTTCCCCTTCTTGTTCATTCTCCTCTCCTCCTCACGAATTATCCTTTTCCTTATCCTCCACTTCTTGTTCTTTCACCTCCTTCTCCTCCTCTTCTTGAAGATTCCTATCAAGGCATACACAATGAGTAGGATACTCTATATCATCATAACAAGGAATAATATCATAATCAATGAAATTATAAAAAGGATTAGTAAAGCTCTTAAGATCGGAGGTATCTTGAGCATGAGTAAATTTGATCTCTTCATAGTCATCTTTATCTTCTTTGATCTCACTTAGGATTTCTCCTTTGCTACCATCAATTTCCAAATCAAATTGATTATAAAGATCCTTGTACTCATCATGCTCATCCTCTTCACTTTCATCAATTTCTTCTTTTTCCTCTTCCTTTTCACACTCTTCTCTTTCTTCTTCTTCTAGTCCATCCTTCTTTTCTTCTTGATTCCTAATCAATGTAGCATGAGGAAATTTATAAGCAATATCATCATTAATAATAGGAATTTCATAGTCAATGTAAGTATAAGAAGGTTCAATAGACAATTGAATTCCAATACAATCTAGAATAGAAAGAGATTTCTTCTCCTTATGATGATCATCATCTTCATCTTCCACATGCCCTTCTTCTTCATCATCTTGAGTACCCCCATCTTCCTCCTCACACATCTCATTGGCTTGAATGCTCAATTGCTCCATCTGGAGCTCCATTTCATTAAACTTCTTGTTTGTCTCCTCAAAGAACTTTTCATTTCACTTCTTATTTCTTCCAATTGCTTGAGAATTTGAGCTAGAGCCTCATCTACATTACTAGGAGGAGTTTCTTCTTGATGGCAAGGCATAGGAATGGGTGGATGGTAGGAATATGGATCTTCATAAGAGTAGGAATCTTGGTATGAATATAAATTGGGAGGATAAGGATAAGATCCTTCTTGTGGAGGTGGTGGTTGATATGGGTAAGGTTGATATGTATTGTAATTAGGAGGATATGTGTCTTGTGGGAAATACGAGCAATGGTTGTATTCGCCCATCTTCAATCAAGTGCACTCCTACAAAAATAATCAAGTATCAACACTCACCAAGAATAGTCAAAGAAAAACAAAGAAACAAATAAAGAAAAACAAAGTAAACATCAATACAAGCCTAACAAAGTAATCGTTTCCCCGGTAATGGTGCCAAAAACTTGTTTGCCAAAATCGTGTATGATTTCCACGCAAGTGGACGTGGTCGTTGTTGTCGTGGCAAGTTAAACAAGTTAAATATCGAACACAGGGAAACGATGCGATAGCAAGCAAATATTGAATGTCTACAAAAGGCTAATAGCTAGGAAAGCAAGAAAACAATCATGGTTTCGATTTACTTCAACAAAGCAAAGTATATCTAGCTATCACCTCAAGGAAGTGAGCAAAAGTGGTGTGTGTGCATGGTAGTAATCCTACTATGGTTTCTCTAGTGTCCTATCCATCCTAGCATGCAAAAGTTCTCTTGGTGTCTTAGTCAAGCGAACTAGTGTCTAGATCTCTCTACAACACATGGTAAGGGCTCTATTGGATGTCTAGATCTCTCTACGACTTCCAACACTCCAATTAAGAGGTCTAGGTTAATATGCAATTCTCATTGGTCATACAAGCCAAACGTCAAACACTTGGTATGCATATAGTTCTTATAGCTCAATTCTCATTTCATTGCTAAAACATATAAGACATTCAATAAAATTTAACATCCCAAGCATTCATACAAGTCATTAATAAGAGAACTAATCCATCATGATCACTAATTCATGCATAGGATTAACAAGAGACTAAATTCACCATAGTATTCATACAACCATGCAACAAGGAATTAGCCCATGGTTAATTGATAATGAAAATCAATAATTAACATTGTAAACATCAAGAATATTAACTAAAACAAGAGAATTAAAGGAAAAACTTACCAAATGTAGATGAATGGAAATACAAGCATCAAACCTTGAAAAGCTATCTCTTGAACCAAAGCTCAAAATCATAAAACGAATTGTAGAATCGAAGCTAATAACGAGACTAATCTAATGGAACAAACGGATTAAAGATCCAATGGATGGATCAAAAGTAATTGTAGAGAGAAGTATGAAACCTAACTAAGAACCCACTAAGTAACCTCTAATCTCTCTCTAAAACTACCTAATGATCTAAGATTAATGAATAATGATGAAAAGTGCCTTTGAGAATTTGATCCTTGAGTATTTATAGTGCCCACAATGCTTGGTCCAATATGCTCTTCATTAAACGCGCAAAAAGACAAGAATACCCTTAATTTGGTGAAAATTCGCAAAGCCGCTCAGACGTACCCTTGTGATTGAGCGGCCGGGATTTGGCCGTCCAGAGTAAATTCGCTCGGACGCTGAAGGGCCGTGGCTCGATCGTCCTTAAGCCGGCGCTCGATCGTAGTATAAACTCCATGTCCAATTTTTTACTTTTTCATATTTGATCACATGGCTCATCCAAGCTTCCTAGGGTCTTCATTTGAGTAGAAGAAACATACCCACGGGCTTGGATTCCGTCATCTCCTCTCCAATAGTCGGGAATTACTCATTTTTGCTCGTTTTCACCTATAAAGCACATTTTCTTGCCAACAATGGGTCAATAGCACAATTTATACCAAATTAGGGTCAAATATGAACATAATCTCATCAAAACCATATAGAAATGGATGCTAAAACATGCAATTATGACCCTAATTAATAAGTCACACTACTCAATCTATAAATAGAAAAAGTCCTAAGAGGAAGCAACAACAACCACCCTGAGCATACAAGCATTCTGCCTAAGCAAGTCTACAACCAGTAAAATTCTGAGAGAGCTTTATTTGTTTTATTCTTTGTGATTCATAGGATAGTTGGTTAGGATTTTTCTTAGAAAGAATCACATCCTTTTGTTGTTGTTCCCTCACCTATTTTAATTTCTACTTAGTGTGGATATCTCTTTGTGAGGTTTTTGTAAAACGCTTTGTGAGTTATATTATGAGTGAATAGGGTAGTTTAATCTCTTTTTAGAATAGGAATCTGAGTGAACCTAGTTCTAAGGGGGAACTACTTGTATTGATCTAAGTGATCACATGTTAGTGAATTTGGCGCCTGAGTGGTGTAACAGTGGATGTAGGTGGTGTTTTTATAGACACCGAACCACTATAAATTTGGTCTATTTACTTTCTGTCATTTAAATTCTTGTTCTGCATATTAATTTTATTTGTTACATTCATCATTCTTTTGAAAACTCAATTGCATAAAACTTTGTGTTTATAAAAAAAAATAACTAACTCTACAGCTGTAGACTTTCATAAGTCACTCAACTGTTAAGTTTGGTTTATATTGTTTTTCATTAACACTCACTTTATTCCACTGCACATTAGAAGTATTCTCAATACAATTTAAATTGTGAGAATCTCTCTGATACTTTGTCTACAAGTGATTTGTTATTTTGCAAGTTTTTAAACTCTGCAGCTACAGACTTCTTAAAGACCACAGCTGTAACCTTTGTGGTCCAGTTTCTAAAACTCTTGTAGACTTATCTTTTTGAACTTAAAGAGGTTACTGTAAGGTTCTAGAATCCCTCTTATTTGAAAAGTTTGAAAATCTATTTTTGGACTCAAGGTCTATTCACCCCCCCTCTAGACCTTGACCACTTTAAGGGACCAACAAGTGGTATCAGAGCAGTTGGCTTGCCACTGCTTTGATCAGTACCTAGCTAGATCCTTTTATTTTTGAAAATCACACGTGCATACTTGCATGACTCCCAAGATGGTGAAATAAAAGGTTCCAATGTTCTCTGCTGAGGACTATGATGAATGGAAAATTAGAATGCAAGCACATTTGTCTGCAATCAATGATGAGATGTGGTCTATCATAGAGGATGGCCCTATAAATATTGTGAAGGTCAACACTACAGCTGATCAGTCAGCTGGACTAGCTCAGATTATCCCCAAACCCAGAAGGGAATGGACTTAGGATGACAAGAGAAGGTCCAATCTTGACAATGTTGCAAAGAACACTATTTATCATTAACTTGATAAAATTGTGTTCCGCAAGATAAAAAACTGTAAAACTGCAAAAGATATATGGAAAAAGTTGGAAATGATTTGTGAAGGAACTAAACAAATCAAGGAAAACAAACTAATGATAGCAGTTCAAAAATTTGAGAACTTCAGGATGAAATCTGGTGAAACTCTTGAAAAGTTTGAGTCAAGATTCATTGAGATTATCAATAAGCTAGACTCACTTGGTAAAGATTACTCACAAAGAGAAATGAACATGAAGGTTCTCAGAGGCTTACCTTCTGAATGGGACATGAAGGTAATTGCTATGAGAGAATCAAAGGATTTATCTAAGATATCCACCTTTGAACTCTTTTCAGACCTCAAAGTTTATGAATTTGACATAAGCAGAAGAAAAGAACCTGACAGCAGTAAGGTTACAGCTCCAGTGGCTGACAACTCTACAGCTACAAGTTCTGATGATGAAGACTTGGCTCTTTTTATAAAGCATCTCAAAAAGTTTGGCAAATGGACCAAAAAGAACCAGTTCACACCAAAATAAGATGGTAAGGTGAAATCTGCAGCACCTAACTCAACTTATTTGTGCTATAACTGCAGAAAACTAGGACATTACATCAAGGATTGTCCATACCCCAAAGCTGAAAAGTACACTGATGAAGAAAAGAGAATCAGGAGAGATAGAAAGAAAAAGTTTGACATGGAGAGAATTAGAGCACTACTTTCTGAGTTTGATAAAAACCAGGAAGACTGTCCCTCTTCTTCTCAAAAGTCAACTGCAAATTTAGAAGACTCTGACTCTACAGATTCAGATAAAGAAGCCCTGATCTGTCTTATGGCTAAAGATGAAGAGGTATGCTCATCATCATCAAGTTATATTACAGAAAATGATTCTTCCAGTGACATGCTAAGTGCAATCCAAAGACTACAAGAAGAAAATGAAGATCTTATAAGAGATAATTATATTGGAAGAGAACATGTGAAAGCTTTGTTGGCTGGAGTGGAAGATGCTGAACAACGACTACAGATTCTACAAGAACTAAAAAAAGGTTACAGTTGTCTGAAAGATGACAATGAAGAACTCTTCAATGAAGCAAGTTGTAGAGCTGCAGATTGTGCTGAATTAAAGGAAACAATCAGAAATCAAGAACTAATGATAGCTGAACTTGAAGAACACAAGACTTATTATCAAAAGAAGCTAGATTGTTTTGGAAAATCATCCAAACAACTGAAGAAGATGTTGTCTGAGCAAAGGCACTCAAAGGACTTGACAGGAATAGGATATAATCCTTTTGTCTGGATGAAATACTTGTAAAAGTCAATTCCAAGACCTGAAAGAAAGTTCATCAAACAATCAACACCTGAAGAAGCTGTAAACTCAACCCTACAGCTAGAAGATTTGAAATTCTTGAACTCATTCAAAGAATTGTCACCAAGAAGACAACAAAAGATCAAGGAAATCATGGAAGATACTGAAGAAGATGTTTCAAACATGTTGCAGAACATGATTCTGAAGCCAACTGCAGAATCAAACCTACAGTCAGAAGAAGAAGTCTTTCATAGATTGGATATGGAAAGAAGACTAAACTTTGATAGATTCTGGAATGGAAATATGTCAGATATGTCTCCCTCTTCAAGCACTCAAAGAGGAGGATCAAGCAAGAACTGTAGAATTAACAACTCTACAGCTCCTAAAAAGGCTTGGATTGCAAAGAGTAACACTGGAGGAAATCCAAAGCATTGGATTTCTAAATAACTAACTTTATTTTTTGCAGGGACATGTTACAACCACCAAAAGAGATATTTGGTACATTGACAGTGGTTGTGCAAGACATATGACTGGAGATAGAAGTTTGCTACAAAATGTGAAAGATCATAAAGGTCCTAAAGTTGTTTTTGGTGATAATGCCAGTGGAACAGCTAAAGGATCAGGATGTCTACTCAAAGGAAATGTTCAGATCAATGATGTTTACTTGGTAGATGGTTTAAAGCATAACTTGCTTAGTGTAAGTCAATTTTGTGACAAAGGCTACACTGTAGACTTTACACATGACACTTGCATAGTCAAAGATATTGAATCTCAAACCACTAAACTGACAGGAACTAGAAAAGTGAATGTTTACATTGTGGAGTGGAACTCTACAGCTGAAACTACCTGCTTTCTAGCTAATAGTTCCAATGAAGTTAGTTGTCTATGGCCCAAAAGAATGAATCATATAAATTTTAAAACCAAGAATGAACTTGTGAATAATAAACTTGTAAGAGGTTTGCCAAACACTAAGTTCAGGAAGGAAAACTTATGTGATGCTTGTGTCAAAGGGAAACAAATCAAGAAGACTTTTAAAAGTAAAACTCACCCAAGGACTTCAAGAACACTTGAATTACTGCATATGGATCTCTTTGGACCCATAGAACCAGTAAGTATAAGTGGAAAGAAGTATACTTTGGTTATTGTAGATGATTACTCAAGATTTTCTTGGACTGTATTTCTATGAAAGAAGAGTGAAACTCTACAGCGGTTGCCAGAACTGTTAAGAAGGATTCAGAATGAAAAGAACTTCAAGATTGAGAAGATCAGATCAGATAGAGGAACATAATTCACTAATCAAGTCATTGAAGAATATTGTTCATTATTTGGCATAATTCATGAATACTCTGCAACTAGAACCCCACAGCAGAATGGAGTTGCAGAAAGGAAGAATTGAACACTAAAAGAAGTTGCCAGAACAATGATTGTTGAAGCAATGTTGCCTAAGAAATTTTAGGCAGAAGCAACAAGCACTGCATGCTATACTCAAAATAAATGCTTGATTGTTAAGGATCATAAGAAGACTCCATATGAGTTATGGAAAGGAAGGACTCCTAATATCTCTTATCTACACATTTTTGGATGTAAATGCTTCATACTAAATAATGGGAAAGAACACCTCAAGACTTTTGATTCAAAGTCAGATGAAGGTATCTTTCTAGGTTATTCTAATGTTAGCAAAGCATTTAGAGTGTATAACAAGAGATTAATGATTGTGGTAGAGTCACATCATGTTGTTTTGGATGAACAACATAGCTCCCCTGAAGAAATTGTTGAAGACTTTAAAGAGGACAACTATACAGTCACAAGTCAACAGCAGTATGTTGAAATCAAAACTCCTATAGATTTGACCAACAAAGGCTTTGGCCCTGTGATAGTTGAGTTACCTCCATTAGAGAATGTTAAAGATCTAGTCTATGAGAATGTCCAAACAGAAGTAGAGACACCAACAAAAGGACTTGATGAGTCTGCAGTAGGTGAATCAAAGACTAGAACCTACGTCAGATTTGGTTTGGTTGAAAGATCACCCCCCTGAGCATGTAATTGGAAACCCATCAGATGCTGTAAGAACCAGAAAACAAATCCATAAGGCAATATTTGCTACATTTCTTTCATCTTCAGAACCAATTGATATTCATGAAGCACTGCAAGATGTTAATTGGATTATTGCAATGCAAGAAGAATTGAATGGTTTTGAGAGAAATCAAGTATGGGAACTTGTTCCAAGACCTAGAAATCACAAAGTGATTGGAACTAGGTGGGTATTCAAGAACAAACTTGATGAAGATGGAATTGTAACCAGAAATAAGGCAAGGCTAGTAGCTCAAGGCTATTGTCAATCTGAAGGCATAGATTTTGATGAATCATTTGCCCAAGTTGTAAGATTAGAAACTATAAGAATTTTTCAAGCCTATGCTGCACATATGAACTTTGCAGTCTATCAACTGGATGTAAAAAGTGCATTTCTCAATGGTTTACTGTCAGAAGAAGTGTATGTTGAACAACCACCAGGATTTGAGGAATCTACTGCTGAAAACATGGTGTATAAGCTTAGAAAAGCCCTTTATGGACTTAAACAAGCACCAAGAGCATGGTATGATACCCTATGTGATCATCTGATCAAAAATGGATTCAAAAAGGGCATGGTTGACAAAACCTTATTCAGATTACAACATGGGAAAGATATTTTGCTTGTCCAAATCTATGTTGATGAAATAATCTTTGGCTCAACCAATGAAGATTTATGCAGAAAATTCTCTAAGCTCATGACAGAGAAATTTGAAACGAGCATGATGGGAAATCTGAAATTTTTTTTGGGATTACAAGTAAATCAAATGAGAGATGGAATTTTCATCAATCAAGCTAAATACACTCAAGAGCTTATAAAAAGATTTGGAATGGACATCTCTAGGCCTACCAATATACCTATGACACCTTCTGTGAGTCTTGACAAAGATGAGAATGGCAAAAGTGTTGATGTAACCAAATATAGGAGACTGATTGGATCATTGCTATACCTTACAGCTAGCTGACCTGATATCATGTTTGCAGTAGGTGTATGTGTTAGATTCCAAGTGAATCCTAAGGAATCACACTTAAATGTTGTAAAGAAGATCATCAAGTACGTCAAATTCACACAAAATCTAGGATTATGGTATCCTAAAGAAGGAGGAATTGAACTCATTGGGTACACTGACTCAGATTTTGCAGGCTGCAATATTGATAGGAAGAATACTAGTGGGATTTGCCAATTCCTAGGTGATGGCACAGTAAAAAGCAAAACTCTATTGCTCTTTCTACAGCTACATTGCTGCTGGAAGTTGTTGTGCACAGATCTTATGGATGCAATATCAATTACAAGACTATGGGATTGATTCAAGAGAAACAACTATATTCTGTGATAATCCACGTGCTATTGCTATCACACAGAATCCAGTTTTACACTCTAGATCAAAACACATAGATGTAAGGCATCATTTCATAAGAGATCATGTTGAAAGAAAGGATGTGAAATTGACAAAGATTCATACTGATTTGAATCTTGCTGATATTTTCACTAAACCTTTGTGTGAATCAAGATTTTCAATCTTGAGAGGAAATTTGGGAATGTTAGAATTGTAAGAAAACTCTGTGAAAATCACTAAATTGCAAAGACAAACCTAGAAAATTGGAAAATCAGTGAAAAGGAAAATTGCAACTGCAAAGTCATTCAACTGTAGAGTTGAACTCTACAGCTGTAGACTTAGTTCTGAGCTGCAAATTCCTTATCAACGGTATATTTCCAAATTCTAAGATTGTCAACTGCAAACTTAGGGAATTTACAGTACTTTGTACAATTCTGCAAATTAAATGGAGCACTACAAATTCAAAAAAGTTTGTACTAAGTTACAGACATTTTGGATTTATTCAAGCATTTTAATTAATAAGATGTTTGAGCACGTGTAACATTTTAAAAAGAATTAAATTCTATGTGAGTTAGATTTTGGACAAATTTAATTATAAATTCTGGTCCAGAATTAAAAAACTCATAAATTTTAAGTCAAAGACCGTTATACCCCTGTTCTGTATGACTGTTTAAGGAAAGGTATTTAAAGGATCCTTCATCCTTTTTATATCCTACTTTAACATTTCGAACCCCCTGAAACCTTAAACACTCCCCATCCCCTACTCAAAAGTAACCAGAAACCATGGCGATAAAAGTTATCTTTGGAGCTCTATTTGACTTCGATGAGATTTTGAAGAAGCATCCCATTGATGCTATGGAGGAAGTCATTAGACACATAGTGAATCAAGGGATTCATTACTGTCTCACTCACATTCCTGGAGCTTACGATGATAAGATAGTACATGAGTTCTACCAGAATGCAGAAGCTAATGTTGAAAGGATGACATTATCTGTGAAGTTGCAAGGAAGGAATGTAAAAATCACAGCTGGTGATATTTGCAAAGCTCTACACCTAAGGACTGGAGGAGATGCTCATCATAATCTCAACTTCGTTGAGGAAGACGAAAAATACTGGAAAAGATTCACTGCAAAAAAGCCATTTCCAAAGAACGGGAAGAGGACATTCAAGAAGACTTACTTAGCAGTTGAGTATGTCTATCTTTATGAAGCTATAGATAAATGTTTATTATGTAGAACTGGTGCTCATGATACTGGCACTATTCTTATGTGGGATATAATGATAGCTTTTGTTAAGGAGATTAAGATAGATATTGGAGAACTCTTACTGAGGAATATAGGAAATGATGTAGTCAAGACAGGAAAGAACAAAGGTTTTGTTTTGTTTTTGAATTATATCTTGAAGGAAGTTGGATTCTCTCTGTTTAATGGGCATGAGGGTCAGCCTATCCTGACTCATATAATCATAGGAAAGGCAAATTTCAAAAAAGGAGCTGTGGATGCTCCTCTGGCCCCGAAGTCAAAGAAAAGAAAGAAGAACAAGCCTGAAAGGAAGGTTCTCACAATTATTAGATCACCAAAAGAGCCTGAAACAAATAAGAAGAAGAATGTAAGGAGAAAGCTCTTAGTGGATGAACCAACTGATTCTGAGGATGAAGTTGATAGAGAAAAGAGGCAAAAGAAATATCATTCAAAGAAAGCTACAGAAGTTGAAACTGACAAGTCTACAGCTGTAGACTTGCCAATTGTACAGTCTGAGGTACAAACTGCTGAGGAACTGATTGAAGAAACTAGAGTTCCTGAACCTGAAACTGAACAACTCCCTGTTGTTCCAGTTGAGAGGGTAAAAGGATTTGAAGCAGAAATTCGATGACTGGAAGTTAGTCAAAGAAGAATTGTACAAGTTGGCAGTTGAAGAAAGGAATTTTTTCCAGTAGGTTGTTAACTGGACAAATTGCAATGATGTCAGTGAACTAATGTTGGTCCCAAAGGCAAGTTTTAGGGAAGAATACACTTGAACAAGTCTAGAAGGGGGGGGGGGGGGGTTGAATAGACTTGTAAGGATTCAAAAACCTTTTTCAATTTTACTGGTTTATTCAGAAAATCAGCAGACTACTTGAGGTAGTCTGAATTTTGAAAATAGTGCGCTGTGTATAGTGCGGAAACGTTTTAATGAAAATCGATTTTTAGGTGATGTGCACAGATAAGAACAGAAAGAAATACGAAGAGACACAGGGGGTTTATAATGGTTCGGACCAACTGTCCTACATCCACTCTCCTCAATCCAACTTGGACTTGAGGGGCTCTCCACTAACTCACTTACTCACTTACTTACACAGTTTGAGAGTACTACTCTCTTACAACTTGTCAATGCTATAATCGCAATTGACTTCTCACAGCTTCTAAAAAGCTTTTACAAATGATAAGTATGAATGGTGTTTTTTAGCGTAAGTGATAAATTTGACAGAGTATCGGCTAGCTTAATGTGCGTGTAAAAACTCGATGAAGAATTATCACTATTACTCTAATTTATAGGGTCAAATAACTAGCCGTTGGAAAATACTAGAAATCTGAGATCCTATAATCTCGTATTCAATCAATCAATGTGATTAATTGAATTTCCTTCTTGATTCCCATCAATCTTCGCGATCTTCAATCAATCAAGTTTGTCCCCTTGATTGATTGATCTTCTATTCTGGGAATCTTCCTTTTGTAAAAACCTCAGCTGATCTGTCTCCTCAGCTGGTGTATCAGTCTGCTGATACTTGGACCTCAGCTGATGTGAAAGTCTGCTGGTGTGCACCTCAGCTGGTCTTCTTGACTTCGTCTGGATATGTCTTTTATCAATGGTCCTTGTCTTGTCTGCGACGTGCTCTCAGCTGATCAGCTAATCTTCTGATATCAGCTGATGTTAACTTTTCTAATGATCTGCTCTCGATGCTCCAGTGTCAGCTGCTTAAATCTTCTGTCTTCTGAAATTGGCTAAGTCCACAAGGTCTCAGCTGGTCTTCTCTTCTATGGTAGCTTCGGATCTTCTAGGCAGCAAGGTAGATTCCCCCTTACTTGAACCTATCTAATCCTAACTACTCATCAGCTGACTAACATGTTCAGCTGGTCCTATTACAGGCAGATTGGTTTATTATATCATCAAAACATCTACACAGAAATCCTAACAAGTTCCCCCTTTTTTATGATATCAAAACCAACTCAGCTGATCTCAACAGATAAGCAAATTTAATCAAAATCAAGATCAATCATAGGATAGAAAAGAAGATCTTTAAGTAAGATCTTTAGACAGAATCAAAATGCAGCTGACAACAAGAAGTTGTCTGAAATCATAAAGCTTTATTAATAATCAAAAGAGAAAGAACAATAATAAAAAGATATACCTAATCATCAGCTGACTCAGCTGGACTATTACATAAGGAGAGGTCTTCTGCTGCTGAGTGGAACTTGCAACCAGTCCAGGAATCTCTTCTCTATTTCCTTCAAAGCTGGCAGAGAGTTGTCAGAAAGCTGATGAAAGAGTTGAGTGATCTGCAGCCAATGTTTCCTGATTTCCACCCAATCTATCTTTCCACTCACATCAGTTGGAGTAGGAAGATACTCAATCTCTGGCAACTCTGGCTGAACCTCTACCTTAAGCATCTCTTTTGTGATAGCTCTGAAGAACTTAGGAAAGGTCTCCTTCAACCAGTCTCTGAACTCAGCATTTTTCTCTCTCTCTCCTCTGGTATCTTCTCCTCGGAGAACATAGAAGTGGATCATGGTTTTGGCTTTTATAGTTTTCCAGAGATCCACCAGCTCATCAGACAATTGATTGTAGAACATATCAATTGGTACATCAACTAGAGGCTCATTTGGATCTCTGATGAACTTTCCACTCCTAGTCCTGCTGCCTTGAGCAACTGCTTTCCCTTTCTTCTTCAGCTTCCTCTGATATCTCCTCTCAAGCTCATCATTCATCTCTCTCTCTTGCCTCTTCCTCCTTTCCTCAGGGGTTTCTTTCTCAGCTAGCTGCAACTCCTTAGCCAGCTTTTCATCCAACTCAGCATTCATAATCCTTTTCTTCTTCTCCCTTTCTACAGCAACAACTTCTTGCTTCTGCAATGCCTCGACCATTTTCTGATCTCTCAGCTCCTGAGTCTTCTGAGCAGCCGTCTTTCTGGTGTTGATGTATTCTTCAACATTTTCTATCCTAGCAGATAGAACCCCTTTATTATCCACCAGAAGAGCTCTCAGAGAGGCCATCTCAGCTTGCAAGGCAGCAATAGCAGCTGAGTTCTTTTCTTCCCCCTTTTTGATATCATCAATTACTGCAACAGAGGGTAGAGAAGAAGGAAGGTTGTCCACAACATCTTTAAGGTCCTCCTGACCGTGTTTGCACTCAACAATTTGTCTTTCCAACCTTTCGGAGACCAATCTGAATCTCTCAGACTCAGCAGCAAGTGAGGCAGATGCATCATCATTGAAGGCCCTGGCAGTTGCCTTGAAGTTCAGGAGAGTATTGAAGAATTCAATCCGGGTGGCATACAAGCTGTCCTCCATAGCTTCCTTCAGCTTGTTGCGATGGTCCAGCAGGACTTGATGAACATGAGTTTCAATCATAGAGGGGGCAGCAGACTTGGTAGCAAGAAGAGTAGCTTTGACCTCCCCGATGTGGTCATCAAAATATCCTTTCAATTGATCCAAAAGGGCAGGAGTTACCTGATCAGCAGGGGAGATCTCAAAGCTTGCTGCTGGAGAAATAAATTCAGTCTCTGCTGTTTCAGGGCAGTCCAGCGCCACTCCATCTTTGAGCAACAGAGCTCTAGCCACCTTCCTCAGCCCTTCAGGGGATGTCAGCTGGGATGGAGCCTTAACCTCCAAGGCCTCCATCAAAATTTCCTCCCATTCAGTGAATGCTGCTTCTCCCATCTCCTTAATTAGGGCCAGAAAGAAGGTAACTGGCCCCTCTCTTGCTTGTGCCCAAGCTAGGCCATCAGCAAGGATGTCCTGGTAGGCTGGATAAGGGTTGAGTTCAGGAATGTATAGGGAAATGTGGGCAAGGGCAGAAATAATCATCCCTCGTTCAAGAGGCCATTTTGAACGATGGTGAGCTAGACGAGCTTGTTTGGCCATTTCGGAGGGGGAGTTGGGGTTATCGAGAATGATGGGTTTAGGGTGAGAGGGTTTGGGGGTAGCTGAAGGCTCTCCAGAGGTAGCCATCTCCTCTGGTTCATTACTGACTGGGATTTGTGGAGGTGAGGGATCGGCTGGGGTTGAGAAGTATTGGGAAGGATCAGAAAAGGGTGAAGGAGAAGCTGACCTGATAGGTGAGGCAGCTATAGGTGTGTCTGCTGATGGTGTATCAGCAGAGGAATGAAGAACCTCTGTCTCAGCTACTGAGGGTTCAGCTGACTCCCTCTCTTCCGACTCCTCTTCCTCTCCATCAGAGCCAGTCGCAAAATCCTCATCTGATGCAGCCTTCTCAGCTGACTCCTCCACAGCCTGCTCTTCTTCTCCAGAAGACTCATCAACCAGCAGAGTAAGCTTCTCTGCTGAAGATTTCTTCCTCTTCAGACTGCTTAGCACAACAGTATCCTCTTCTTCATCTGAATCAGAATCAAAGGAGAGCTTCCTTTGAATTGGAGTGGTTTCTTTCTTGGATTTCTTCTTTTTACCACCTCCAGCAAGCATTGGAGCCTTCCTCTTCTGCTTCTTCCCATGACCAGCAGAAGGACCAGGGGCAACAGCTACTGTATCGGAATCTGAGTCAGCTGGCCCAATGATGTCCAAGTTACTTCCCCTTAAGAACTTGGTGTGGTTGTACTCAACAACCCATTCCTCATCCCACTCATGCTGGGGCAGCAGATGATTCAGGAGAATAGTGATCTTGGTGGCCATGGAACACTTGGATTTGAAGCTGTAAACCTGTTCCCCATTCACCTCCTTCACCAAGCACCTCTTGGACTCCTGTTCCAGGCGGAACCATAGCAGACTCACCCAGTCTGCTTGCACCCTATCGAGAATGGTGTGGGCCACACTCAGGCGGAGTTTGGTAATGGCGTCCAAACTCCCCTGTTCTGCCAAGATGACCTTGGTCACCACATCCATCAGGAACCGAAACCGCCTTCTCAGCATGGATTTCTTCAGGTTCGTGGTGGTGTCCCTGAAACTCGTCCTGGCCATTAACTAAAAGGTTTCCAGATAGTCGGCTTCTTTATATTTGTGAGGTTGGACACCAGTGGAGGATAAGCCAAAGATATCAGCGACAGCCTCCTTGGAGAAAACAACAGCTACTTCATCAACCAAGGAGCCGATGGAGGCTGTGCTGAATTGGCCCTAAGGGATTTTTGCACAATTTTTGAACAACAGCCTCCTATGAACAATTTTTGGATTGACTTGGACGCCATAGCTTCAACACACAGATTAGAGATGCAGAGAATAATATGCAGGAGAAAGGTAGAAGGAAGTCGAAGTAGAAAGGTTTTTCAGAAAACAATTAAATGGGTTTTTATAGTATTCGAAGAATATGAGCAGTTTTTCCAAAATTAAAACAAATCAATTTTGATCGTAGATTTGTATCTTGCACCACACAAATCAAAGGTCCAGAATAAATGACCTTTGAGAATTTTAGAGGTGATGCGTGGGTGTCAGGATTTCGAAAGGTTTTGACCGCCTCAAAAGATTCGCCTTTTTGAAAAAAGGTAATGATGAAAGTGCATTTAGAGAAGATTTAGGCGGAGTTAAATTAATTGCAACTGACACCTTATTTTGAAAAAGGTAATAAATCCCCAAATTTTCGTAAAAGAAAAGATTTGATTGCCAATTTTCTAAAATAATTTTAGAAATTAAGGATTTATTAATTTTTTAAAAGATTTGATAGATAAAATAAAATTTTAAAAACCGACATAAAGATCATAGAAATACTTATCGAGATGTTTACGTGGCATAATCAGCTGATAAGAGCGATCCTTATGAAAATCTTTTCTGCTCAATTGGGTCTTTAATGTCAGCTGATATGGACCAGCTGAAGCAAAGTGGCCTTGTCTGACTTTCATAACTTATCCCTGTATCAAGTTAGACATAACAAGATAGAGAAAAGAAAGGAAAGAATAAGTAGACATACCAGTTCAGCTGTTGTTAGGATCAGCTGATTACTTCAGCAGGGTAGTCCTCAGCTAGGTACCAGCTGAATACCCGTTTACCCAAAAACTTTCTTTCTAAAGGACTGCTCCTCCATCTATCATTCCTAACTCTGCTACTAATTCTCTGAATCTTACCTCTGCTAAGGGTTTGGTAAGCACATCTGCTCTCTGCTTCTCCGTATGAATTTTCTCCATCCTGATATCTCCTTTCTCAGCATGATCCCAAAGAAAATGATGTCTTATGTCCACATGCTTGCATCTAGTATGGAGAACAGGATTCCGAGTAATGGCTATTGCACTTGTGCTATCACAGAAAATGGGTATCTCTTCTGTAATCACATGGTAGTCCCTCAGCTGTTGTATGATCCAGAGCAGCTGAGAACAGCAACTACCAGCAGCCATGTACTCTGCCTCTGTTGTGGAAGTAGCTACTGAAGTCTGTTTCTTGGAGAACCAAGATATCAGCTTGCTTCCTAGAAACTGACATGTGCCAGAAGTTGATTTCCTATCAATCTTGCACCCTCCATAGTCAGAATCTGAATACCCACTCAGCTGAAAATTGTCATCAGCTGGGTACCAGAGGCCTAGATTGTAAGTACCCTTCAAATACTTTACAATCTTCTTTGCTGCTTCCAGATGAGATTTCGCATGGTGATTTGCCTAGCCGTACGATTCTGATGAGCGAACATCTCCTTAAGGTTTAGCATCATATCAAAAGCGGATTCCATGTCTTGGTGTTGGTGTTGCAATACATCTAACATTGAAGCCAAGATGGTACAGCTATCCATTTCATCGGATTTCATCCACTCCCTATGATATTCCCTTTCGGCATCATCCGCATCATCCGTAGGCGTAAGGGGCTTTGGGGTGTCAAGAACCCATTTGTGTTGTTGTGCAGTTGGGACAATAAATAAGTGACGTTTCCAATCAACATAGTTTTCAACTTCCAATTTGTTATCTTTAAGTATCGTAAACAGTGGATTAAAAGGAGACGACATGTGACTTTTTCGTATTTTTGCACATTTTTCAAATCAAGCAAATCTACCCAAAAGCGGATGGGTAATTGTAGTAGAGCAAGTATACGACCAAGTAGTTATCGACCTAGGATTTAGGAGTGTGATGGAGCCCCAAGACTATGTGTCGTCATGATAATATAGTGACGAGTCCGAGTTTCCAAGAAAAATAAACAAGCACAAATTAAACTAGAAAGCAAATAAACGAACAACTAACTTCCAAGACGAAAGTTTAAGGGGAGAAATATGCTTCGGGTGCTATCCTTATCATTTTAATTAATGTAACTCATGTCCTAATTACCTATCAATTGCTATTTCATTGGGTATGATAAGGGCTACCGCTAAGCAAATGAAGATCGATCCCTTTTGAGGCTTGGGTGATCAATTCTAGTTAACTAGCACCTAATTAACTACAAACGGCTCCTAGGATAGTGAACCCTAGGAGGTTCGCACAGATACCGTCCCTAGTTTCCCCCTTCACTAAACACCCTAATTCACAATCAAAGCATCTAATATCTCTTAATGGTACTTCTAAGCGATTTACCCCCTCTTGGGTCAATAAACCACTAATTGAATATAATTAATCACCTAATCTTTCTTCACATGACCAATTAACCTCACACCCAACCCTAGTTACAACATGTAATCACCAATCATGGAAT
Source organism: Prunella vulgaris (assembly GCA_026898435.1). Taxonomy (NCBI): domain Eukaryota; kingdom Viridiplantae; phylum Streptophyta; class Magnoliopsida; order Lamiales; family Lamiaceae; genus Prunella; species Prunella vulgaris. The sequence goes on from JAPKLY010000296.1 coordinate 93,430, forward strand.
ACTAAATTAAATAAATCAATTAAATCAAGGAAAATACATTAAGAAAATCAAAACACCAAATCATAGCTAAATCAAGATAATCAAGACACAAATACATCAATATCCATCATAATTCAAGCACTCAAAGCAAGAAACAATTAACTCATGGCTAAAAACATCAAACTCATGATCATAACACTAAAATAAAAGCTAAATAAAAATATCACCATTAAAACATAAATAAAAAAACAAAATCCCCTCTTGGGTTCCAATAGCTTCACAACCTTCAAGAAATTAAAATGCCCAAATCAAAATTCTAATTACAAATTGCAAAGAAAAATAGAATCCTAATCTAAATGTGTGCAGTGTGTGGGGAGAGGAGCTCCCCACAAAAAGTGTAAAAACAAGCTGCTGCCCTAGCCTTCTCAGTTGCGTATGAATCTCCCTCAATGATTCTCTGAACTCCTCTTTTAATATCCAAGAAATGGGCCTCATAAAATAATGAGAAAAATGGGCTATTGGTAGTTTTCAGATTTTTGAACTTGCACGGCCACAGCACAAAAACTACACGGCCGTGCGAATTTATCCCCTGACCGTGTCATTCGCTACAAAATATGTTACACAGCCTGTGCACAAATGTGACACGGCCGTGCGAAATGATAGGCAGAGCCGCAGAGGCCGTGTAAGAACAAAATGAATTTTACCTTTTGTGTAACATTTTCCAAAAACGTCTTCACACTTTCTTCTTTTCAACGCGTTTCTTCAAGTGAACAAGAGCAGTGGGCATGGATGTTTCTAATTTCCGGCGAGCAAGTGTGAATTGGGCAGGGGTGTTTGTATGCTTTTGCTGCGACGACAATGGAGGCGCTGTGGAGCAGGGTGTCGCTAATTCCGGTTGTGTAGTCCTTCAGCGGCGGCGAGGCTGTCAATACCTGAGAGCAGCAATTAGACGGCAGCGTGCGACGGCTGTGGGCTGTAGAAAACAGGGGTGTTCAATTTCCTCTCGGCCATAAATTCCGGCGAAGTGACGAGCGAATAGGGAAGGCTGGGCTTTCAACGAAGCTGTGGGTGCTTCTTCGGCACGACGGCGGTCGGCGGTTGTAAGCAGGAGTTGTGCGTCGCTGTGGCGCGCTGCTTTTCCGGCGAGTGGTGGCTGGGATTTCGGCGAGAGGACGACGGACGGCGGTCGAGTTGTGAGCATGGGAGACGTGGCTGCTGTGCTAGGCGGCCATATCAGCAGTTTCCGGCGTGAAGTATGCTTTCCAGCACGGCGGCAGTGAACGGCCGCTGATGAGTGGCCTTCTTCACAGCTTCAATGGCGGACTCTCTCCAATTCTTCCTTCCTTTTGGGTCAAACAAGATAATTGTGTATGTGTAATTGTGGACCACAATTGAGCCACGTTTCCTCTTCAGTATTGTGAGTGGAGGTGGGGCCTAGCATCATATTCTCAAACTAATCCGAAAATAAGCTGATGCATTCTTTGTTGTAACCAAGCTATTGCTTCTCCTAGGTCAATTAGTGTAGATGGGCCACATCTCTTCAAAACAAATGGGCTATGAATTTCTGAAAATTAATCGGCCCATTTTTCTTTCTTTTCTCGATTCTTCTCGACTCATAATTGACTCCAAAAATATTAAGATGTATTTTGCTCCAAAAATTACAAATTTTCTACAAAATATCAACAAATGTCTTTCTTGGCCATTAAGCACAAATAAACAATTTAAAGTATAAAAATGAATTGAATCCTATTAGAATGAATCAAATAAAGCACTCTAAAAATGAGCAATTCTCACACAAATCAACATGCTGAACTGAAATAAAACATGCATTGCATCAATACATATATCGATTCGCAAAGATTATCACAAAATTTCGATTATACTTTGCATAAAATCTCAAAAAAAATACATAGCATAAATCGGCCGACATCTTAAAACAGTTCACATAAGCCACGATGAGTGTGGACGTTTATGCAAACACATTTAAGCAAGTTACAAACAAGAACAGTTACAAACTTTTAATTTAAAAAATTAATAGTCGGCTCCCACTTGACCACATAAAATCGGTAGGGACTCCGATGGGTAGTAATAAAATGTCATTTTTATACCTAAGTATTAACCATGATTAAATACAGGATTATCACTTCGTTTTGAATAAGTCACTCGATGGGAGGGTCAATACCGCCACTAATAATAATCCACAATCATCTTTTTAGGAATTCGTTCATGTGAACTTATCTTTTGGCCTATCCGATAGGGAGAAAGGCGCTTGCCAATGTGTAGCCAAAAGACTTCTCAAACAAATAAATCATGGAGGCCAAATAATTCAATTTTATTATCTAGAATAAAATACTGAATTATATTTAAAACATACTTAGTAATTTTCGGAGTTGAGATTTTTCATCACGATATTCATGCAATCAAATATTTAATCAAATTAAATAAATAAAGCTTGCATCAAAACAAATTAAACAAATTGGCACATTATATCCAATTGTCATGGTTTAATTTTCTCGTTTTGACTACGAGATATCGTAATCACCGTTCGTCTTCAAGCTTTATCGTCCGTCTCGATTAAGCTCCACTCGACCGCAACAAAATTTCACCAACTTTGTCTTCGGGCCTTAAAATCTCCGTTATTCGTCTTCGATATTGGTTACAATTTATTTACAAAAATAAATAAACCTATCGTCTAGACTAGTCTATTACATAAAAACATCCTAGTCTACCCGTGGATTTTCTCACAGGAAAAATGATCCGAACGAATCAGATTTTAAAACCGCATCATCATACATGCATGTATAAAAATATTAAATACCATGACAATTTGATACCTGCAAAAAAGATCTAGCAATCCTACTATCCAATTTTCAAATTTAATATGAAACACTTAAATTACAATTTAACGTATAGAGCCCGAAATCGGCTTTGATACCAGTTGTTGGGGAGTAAAACGCGGATCTCTTCGGGATTTACGCTATATACAAATTTAAGCCTACAATTTATATCATGATTTAAACATAATTAAATTAAATAATTGTATACCCAACAACAGGCTTTGCATGCAAAACATATGAACAAATATAATCACATAAAGCCCTAAACATGCGGATCTAAGGGATTTAGTGAATTATACCTCTTGATGAAAAGACAGTTTCTGAGACAAAAGGCGTCATTTGTTTCCTTGGTGAAAGGCACTTTCTGAGACAAAGGACATATTTGGTTGAGCTGCTTTCGCAAGGCTGTTGAGATCAAAGGCGTCCTTTGAGATCTTCTATAGGCAGATAGTGTCAACAATGGACTTGAAGGCATCCTTCTTGAGACCCTAATTTGACAACCCAAAAGCCTTCTCAAGTATTCCCTCGTCCTTGTTCATACACCCGGTGGGAGGCCACACGAACAATCACAACACAAGAAAAGAAAAAATATTTGTTGCCCAAGACTACTGGTAATTTTCGAAAATTACCTCCTCATAATAATGTGTTATGAAGTCTTGTATCATCTCATATTTATAGTGAGAATACAAGATCTTGAATATCTTGAATATCTAATATTTCAAATCTTGATTATCATGAATATCAAATATTCTAATCTTGATAATCTTGAATACTAAATATTCAATTCTTGATATTCTAAACACCCCAATTTTAAAAAAAAATACATCATAGATTTAATTCCATAAGATCTTGATTTTATTAGATATTCTTGTATTCAAGATACATATCTATTTTCCATAAAATCTCTCATTAATTATTTTTTAAAAATTTAAGATTAAATAGGCCCAAAATTATTTCTTTTATTTTAAACACCTTATTCATTGTTGGACATTTAATTGTGCTACTTGAGGGGCCTTTAGGAGAATTAAGATTGGACCACCTAATGGGCCTTGAATTCTAACATTGAGCCCAATGTCATTCAACCCATTAACATTAATGTCACTCCACTATAGGATTAATGTTGCACTATCCATCTTAACCCATATTACAATCATATGGCTCCCGGTCATTAATTCTCATGTTTAAGATTCTCTTGTCCGTTAATTAATCAAGCCACTAAACACTTTAGTTAATTTAACATCTTAACCTTGGAGTAAGGACAGCTCTTCTTTATCATCATACCGCACTATGCCAAAATTAATGTTTAACATCATTAGAATGACATCGGTTTTTTTAAAAACCGAAGTAAAAATATTAAAACCCGCAGTTAAAAATTGAACCGCTGTTAAAGGTGAAAAAGCGGAATGAATTAAAGTCGGTTTTGTGTAACCGCAGTTAACCAAGTAATGTTATCACTATTTTTATTTTTAATTCTTAATTAAATTTAGTTAAATAAAATGTAATCGTCGCTTCAGTCCAATTTCTTCAATCTTACTTTTCTGAATTCCCTCTTCACTAAGAACTTGGATTTTGATTTCATCTACTGTACAATCGATTCCATCTCAGAGATGGAATCGCCGTTCGCCCGATTCATCATGAACACTTTCCATAAGAATCTGAATCCACCGTCCGCTTAATTCCATCCGTTGTATGCTCAGGTCCGTCGCCCGTCGGTACGCTCAGGTCCGTCTCCCATCGGTACGCTCAGGTTCGCCGCCCGCCGGCACACGTTCACCGCTCACCGGCACACGTTCGCCGTCACCGGCACACTTCGTCGGCTGTCAGTACGCATTCGCCGCTGCCTCTGCATTTTTAAAAAAAGTAAGCCCTAATTTTTATTTGCAGAATCAAGGAACGAAACTTGACTTGTTTTGTTTTTTACTGCAAAGCTCTTGTGTGTTGATTAGCACATTCTTAGTTTTGCCTAATTTCAATATCAAGAATACCATATATTTAATACCTTCTCCATACTGGTGTAACAAGAAGAATTCCCAAACCTGGTTAGGTGCTCATATGGGTTGAATTTTATGCTAATCTTTAAAAGTGAAGTTCTGTTGTTAGCAGAACTTCTTAGTCTTACATTAGCATTAGCATTAGCATATGTATGGTACAGGCGACATGGGTCACTTTCACTCCTTTGATTTTGCAAAACTGATTTGTTAATTGTTTTTCTGCGTTGGTACTTATCATGCCACCAAAACTTACATGTCAGTTTTAATTTTTTTTTCTTTGTGTTTTTTTCCCTGTTATATACTCCATTGTTCACATACACTTTAATCATAATATTATTGATTCTTGCACATATATGTGTATATATCTATTTGTTATATATTCTTTTTTCATAATTTTCTTTTCATAATAGAATTAGCTTAGCTCTATAAAGATTAGCTATCCTAGTTGTAACAGATTATTAGGCTTCACGTCCTAATATTAGGAGAAGCGATATTTTATGCCCAAGAGACAAGAAGATGAAAATGTAAAGAAATATATGAGAATTAAACACCCTGAAAAATCTCATGTAAAAGGTATAGATGCTCTTTAGTTGAGCAGATGGACATTTTGATAAGTTCATATTATTGTCTTATCATTATTATTATAGTTGTGTGTGTTATAAATTTAAGTTCTTACATAAATTATCCAGGGGCTTTAACAGCTTGAGGGCAGGTTAGAGTTTAGCTCTTTAGGTCTCTATAGTTTTATTTTTTCATGGTTTGGGCATCTAGAGAGATCACTGAAGTTAGGAATAACAGATTTTGCTTGGGCAGGTCAATTGATTTGGTTTGTAGAGCTCTTTTGTTGGTAATATTTATTTTTATGAAATAATGTTATAGCTTGTTAACTGTTTATATGATTGATTCTCTTAGACTTTCAGGATCCTCTCTCTTGCTCCAGCACCCTCCTCTGCCGCACTAGTAAATTCTGATTATGGAATTATATATGAATGAAGTACGAAGAGAAGTATTATTGATGGTTGTGTTGCTATGTAAATTGAAATTCCCATTGCTACTTATGCATGCCACATTTGCACTCTAATGTATTTTATTCTCATCAACAATTATATGTTGACATGCCTGCAGAATGACAATAAATCCAGACTAATTAAGTAGGAGGACTATCGCCGAAGTGGGACAAAGACCTTGTGTTGATATGTTTGCAGAGCTCTTTTCCCCAGGACAAAAATATTTTTTGTGAGAGATACTAAGGAAGATTCTGTACAAAGCATTTTCGCTGGTGAGTTTTCTTTATTCTCCCCAAATAAAGGGCAACAAATAACAAATTTGCTGACCTTAATATTCTGATCACATCATAGAGATCCTTAAGGTAGCTGAATCGATGAACTTATTTATGCATAATTAATATTAATTCATCATGTGTTGGTATTGCTCTATATTGGTGATAAAAATAGAATATGATATTTGCTGTATGCTTCTTCATTCATTATTTTCAGTGTTAAAAATGAATTGATATATGTATACATATAGATATTGTGATGGAGATGGATAATGATCAGTTAATGAATTCATTCTTAGTTAACCTGCAAGGAATTAAAATAAGTTTAAATTTACCTTCTTAATGATGCTACACATTCCTATCTTATCATGTGCTTCATGACCTCTATTTCTTTCTCATGGTTGCTAATCTGAAGCATAAATTAATAACATCAATTATCAATGTACATGAAATTCATTAATTAATTAAATTAAATTAACTAACAAGAAAATTGATTGTTGTAGTTTCAAAGCTGCTAAATCATAAGCTCGAGCAGCCTTATCTTCCTTGTCATAACATCCTACATTATTAATTCATATATATATATATATATGTTACAAATGATCATTTACTTTTTCCCCTATTTGCTTACACTATGTTTTTAAAGATCCATGAATGGACATGAATGCCTTCTTTATATATGCTCATTGCAATCAATGGTAAATGTTGTATGCAATCTCATTTTTTGATATATTTTTTATCTTATAATATATTTTTTACTATATGTAAGTCATGGAGAAAAGTTACACGAGCGTTGAAATTGATGAAGTTCGAGAAGAGTGGGCTACACGTGTACAACCATACATATTTGAGTAGAAATTCGTAGTTGGGTGTCAAGGTATATATATATTTTTTTTCTATTGGATAAATTTTCTTATATATTAAGCATTCTATTTTCTTTAATTTTGTATCTTGCAGGTTTTTTAAAAAATGCCAGATGATAGAGCAGAGATAGAATAGATAATCTGAAGTATGTTTGTGGAATGATTGACTTGTGATTTTTGGACATGTAATCTTTAAGTTGAATTTATATCATGGATGTAAATTGCAATTGTAGTATTGTATTATGACATTTAGAATTATTTGATGAATGATTGATATTTTATGAAAATATGTTTCTTATCTAAAATTAAATTTGAAAATTATTAAAATTGTTTTTTTTAAAGGAAGACAGTAGTTAAAAATATCTATTAAAAGATTTTTTACATAAATTTTATAATATACAAGATCAGTTAAAAACTGATGTCTTTAGAAGATACAACATCAGTTAAAAACTGATGTTATATCTTCACTTTACCGCAGTTATAGGTAAAAAAGTGGGTTATGATGAAGGACCTACGACATCGGTAAAAATAGAATAACATCGGTTATTAACCGACGTTATTTTATAGATTTAACATCGGTTAATAACCGATGTCTTTCAGCGCCTATTTACAACATCACCATGTATAACATCAGTTGCATATTCTGTTTAACATCAGTTAATGACCGATGTCTTTCAATAAAAATGGCATAGTGCCGGAAACAAATTCCACTTGCAAGATTTAGTATGACGAACGTTTAGAGCCCACCAAGGGGACTAATCATGCAAGGCTTTCCAAGCACACGTTCCTCTGTATTAAATCTTAGCAACTGTCATGTTCTCAATGACGTCACCCAAGATGTAAAGTATTGAGTCTTATTGACTCTCTACCCATAACAAAATAAAGTGCCACACACGGATCACACACAGTCCTATTTAAGGGACAGAGGTTTAGAAATAAACGACCACTGAGGTCTAATTCTTCATCCCATAAATCAGTACGGAAGAATTACCTCTCTGTAGGTCCTCTTCAATGCATCATCATGCACTAGTGCAATTCCTTGGTCAAGATAAGCCAATCTTGGATCTACACATCAACCGTTTACCAATGGGGTGTTCAAATCCCATCTAGGTTTTGAATTTAGTACTTGTTACAAGAAACTGATAATGTGATCTTGCTGTGAGTTATCCAAGTATCACCACATTTATCTATAGTGTAACTTGTACTATTATATGAAATGATTGCAATAAATAAATAACATTCATATATATCTAAAGCACAGTGATAAAAGATTTATTTCAGATAAAGCTCAAAGATTCAGTTTAGTTATACAAAGTAAAAGCATACTTTCTATTATAACCCTAACAGGTCATGCCTCGCTTAAATGAGCTTATCTCGAAAAAGGGGCAAATCAGAATGTTTCATCTCCTAAAAGAGCTGATTAGGGTCATAATTGCATCTTTTTGCATCCATTTCTATATGGTTTTGATGTGCTTATGTTCATATTTTACCCTAATATGGTATAAATTGTTCATTTAACCCTTTTTGGCTAGAAAGTTGTGTTTTGTAGTGAAAATGAGCAAAACGAGGAAGAAACAAGCAAGATCGAGAAAAGTCCTAAATTCTTGAGTTGAGCTAATAGAAGTAATTGATGGTCCATGTTGAAGATCTTGAAGAGAGGGTTGCAATACAAAAAGAATTGAGTCAATCGGAGCTCTAGAACTCAAGATATGACAAAAATGAGGAAGTCGCGCATCGACAGACACTAAGTGTTGATCGGCAGCCGAACCCCCTCACTAGGCAGCACGTCCATTGAATTCGCGCGCCTTGGTCATTGACTCGGTAGCCTTTCCGCACGTGAGTGCGCCATCAGTCTGGTAGGCAGCACCCATGCTTGTGGTCGGCAGCGTTGCACTTCGCTCGACCTGGGTGCCGTCCTAGGTAGGCAGCACCTATGCTTGTGATCGAGCGGCGGTCTGGATTTTCGGATTTTCAGGGCTATTTTTGTATTTTCGTGCGTTTAATGAAGGACACTTTGGACTAAACATTATGGGCATTATAAATACCTCAAGGATTAGATTTTCAAGTATTCCATCATAATTCCAAGTTCTTAGATTACTTTAGAGAGAGAATTAGGTAGTTACTTAGTGGGTTCTTAGTTAGATTCAATCTTCTTTCTTCCATAACTTTTGATCCATCCGTCGGATTTTAGATCCGTTTATCCCTACATACTCGTAGTGATTAGAGCTTTATTCCCGCGGTTCAATTTTGTATTTTGAGCTTTGGATCAAGACTTAGCATTTGGAGGTTTGTTGCTTGTATTTCTATTCATCCACTTATGGTAAGATTTCCTTTAATTCTCTTGTTTTAATTCATAATCATGATGTTTAGATTGTTAATTGTTGATTTTCATTTCCAATTAACCATGGGCTAATGTCCTTGTTGCATGGTTGTATGAATACTATGGTGAATTTAGTCTCTTGTTAATCCTATACATGAATTAGTGATCTTGTTGGATTAGTTCTCTTATTTGGCTTGTATGACCAATGAATTGCATATTAGCCTAGACCTCTTAATTAGAGTGTTGGGAGTTGTAGAGAGATCTAGACATCCAATAGAGCCCTAACTTGTGTTGTAGAGAGATCTAGACACTAGTTGGCTTGACTAAGACACCAAGAGAACTTTTTCATTCTAGGATGGATAGGACACTAGAGGAACCATAGTAGGATTACTTCCATGTACACTTCACACTCACTTGCTCATCTCTAAAAGGTGATAGTTAGGATTTACTATTTCTTGCTTGATTTAGTTGATAGAAACCATGATTGTTTTCTTGCTTTCCTAGCTATCCACCTTTGTGAACATTCAATGCTTGCTTGATATTGCATCGTTTCCCTGTATTCGATATTTAACTTGGTTAATTTGTCACGACAACAACGACCACGTACACTTGCGTGTGACACAATTTTGGCAAACAAGAGCCCCATGCCCTCTCCCATTTTGGATTCCTTGGTTCAGGTCTTTCTTCTTCTTCTTCCGAGCTTGGTATATTTCTCTCTTATTTATATTACGATTCATTATGCACTGGTGAACAGCTTTTACTTCTACTGATCATTTTTTGCCTATTTGATTTCCAGACATGTCTTGGGCAAATTCCCTAGTGTTATCTGATGATGAGGGTCAGGAATCCAAGAACCATGTTTCTGATCCTGATGTTGAGGATGTGAAAGATGTTATGCCGGTTTCTCCTTCTAAAGCTCCCGAGGCTTCGTCTGCGAATCCCTAAGATGTTCCTGCTTCCACTTCTATTGACGCTACGGTTGCAGCTAGTGACCCTCCCAAGAAGAAAGGTAAAAGGGATGATGCTTCCTAATCTCAGCCTAAGTCTATCTTAAAGATAACTCGCTTCTCTAAGCGCACCAGCTCTAATTCTGCCATGCTTGTGGAAGATCCCGATCCTATCACCACGATTACTCCTATAGAGAATACTCAATTTCTGGAAACCCTCAAGAATCCCAAAGTAGAGTCTTCTGATTCCAAGCTCTCTGTTCCTGCATTAAAAAACGCCATGTATGATCGTCTCTGCGAGGTATCTTTATTATCTCTTTCTTTCATGGTACCCCCTTTTTTTTTCTTTTATGTTATTTATGTTCTTTTATTTTCCATGCTCTTCCTCTAGTTCCTGGATTTGCATACTGAACTGTTGAAGATTGGCGGTCTAGAAGATGATGCTCCATCTGCTTCCGAATTGGCTTCTAAAGAGCAAGCAATCTCCCAGCTTTCTCAGGAGAACAAGGGTTTAAAGGCTCGTGTCAGTGTTCTTGAGTCAGAGAGTTCATCCTTCCAGCAACAAGTTCGTAAAGCTGAAAAGATTCTTGCACTTCAACAAAAGGCCTAGAAATAACTTTTGGAAGAGAGTCATTCCCAAGGTCATGCTCAAGGCGTTCTTGATGGCCTTAATCTACATCGTTCCAAGTTTCTTCATACTTCTTCTGGGCAGGCTTTTCTCCATGAATTTCTTGAAGGGGTCCTTCAGGCGTATCGTTCTAATTCCTTGTACTTGAGTGATATGACTCCTCACATAAGTCATTTCATCAAGCATGGTTTCAGATGTGCTGTGCAACAGGCTCAAGAGAAGGGTTTTTCGGAGAAGCTTGACATTTCCAAAACTAAAGATAACATCACTCCTTCTCCTCATTTCCAAGGAGATGCCTCTGCTCCTCTCGATGCTCCATGGTTTCTTCCTGCTTTGAGGAATGCTGCTGTTCATCTTCTAGGGGAAGTGCTCTCTTCTCCAAATTTATCCCCTGTTGATCCTTTGCTCTATGATCTGTCTTCCTTCAAAGATTCTGATTCCGGGGCACTTTCTTCTGTTGTTGTTGCTCAGGCTTCTACAGACTTGGTTACGAATTTTGGTTTGGTTACTGATTTGAATGAATGAGATGCTTCATTCATTGCTTTATTTGTATAACTCCTATGACTACAATCTCTATTTGTTTTTATCTTTTGAACAATGTCCCATTGGGGCATCCTTGCTGTACTTTTGAATCATCTTTACTTTTGCTATCACTCATGCGATATTTCGTTTTCTTGCTTGCATGTTGTCTTGTTTCTTTTATTTTAAAAAGGTGTCTGGGATATTGATTTACCACAAAACTCTACTCCCTCCAGTTCTTAATTGAACTACTCTGGAAGTTTATTTAAGAACTTAAAATTCAAATTCTTCAAAAAAATTCTCCGATTCTACTCTCTTCAATTCTTAATTAAACTTCTCCGGAAGTTTATTTAAGAATTTAAAATTCAAATTCTTCAAAAAAATTCTCCAATTCTACTCTCTTCAGTTCTTAATTAAACTTCTCTGGAAGTTTATTTAATAATTTAAAATTCAAATTCTTCAAATAATATTTCCAATTCTACTCTCTTCAACTCTTAATTAAACTTCTCTGGAAGTTTATTTAAGAATTTAAAATTCAAATTCTTCAAAAAATTTCTCCAATTCTACTCCCTTCAGTTCTTAATTAAACTTCTCTGGAAGTTTATTTAAGAACTTAAAATTCAAATTCTTCAAAAAATTTCTCTAATTCTACTCCTTCCAGTTCTTAATTAAACTTCTCTGGAAGTTTATTTAAGAACTTAAAATTCAAATTCTTCAAAAAATTTCTCCAATTCTACTCCCTCCAGTTCTTAATTGAACTTCTCTAGAAGTTTATTTAAGAGCTGGAGATTTCAATTTATCAAGAGTTTTCTTCGTACTCAATATTGCATAATCATCTACCAGAATTGCAATGCCTTAACTCTGGTATGGCTTCATTGAATTCATGAAATCATACTTCATCCTAACATCTCTTACATCTTTGATTTAAAAACAATAAAAAGGACCTGCCTAGAATCTCTGAGCACATGCTCATCTAGGCATAATATTTCTTCAGGTTCGAAATGTTCTATGGACGCGGCAACTGATAACCATTCTCATCTGTCAATTCATACGCTCCTCCTTTTAAAACTTTTGTCACCACATAAGGGCCTTCCCAATTAGGATCCAATTTTCCAGTTGGCTTGAGGGCATCAGCTCTTCGCAGAACCAGATCTCCTTTTTCCAATTTTCTCACTCTTACCTTCTTATCATATGCAGCTTTCACTTTGCTTTTATACTTTTCCATTCTTAGATTTGCCATCCCTCATTCTTCCTCTAGTAAATCCAAGTTTTCTCTCATCAACTTCGTGTTTTGCTCTTCATCATACATCAATATGCGATGCGTTCTGATTCCTACTTCATCTGGAATCACAGCTGGGGCTCCATACACAAAGCTGAAAGGTGATTCTCCAGTGGCAGTTCTGGTACTGGTCCGATATCAGGATTCGTGGTATCCCATATTTGCAACATATATTCTTCCATAAGAATTTTATGATGGTTGTCTCATCAATTTTTCTTACTGCTTCCGCTTCTACCCACTTTGTGAAGTAATCGACAGCTACAATCATGAAAACTTTTCCTCCAGGTGCTGTGGGAAATTTTCCCACAATGTCAATGCCCCATTTATCGAATGGGCATGGAGAGAACATCAAACCCATCTCTTCGGCTGGCGTGTGTATTATAGGTCTGCGATTTTAGCATTTAACACACTTCTTGACCAGCTCTAGAGCATCCCTTGTTAAAGTTGGCCAATAGTATACAGATCTCAAGACCTTCCTAGCTAACTCTTTGAATCCAGCATGGCTGCCACAACATCCTTCATGGATTTCCCTTAGCACATAGTTCCCTTCTTTCTCTGAAAGACACCTCGAGTGTGGTTGGGAAAATATTCTTCTGTATAAATCATCTCCGATCATAAAATACCTTATACCGGCTCTCTTCTTAACCGCTTCCGTTCCCTTTCCAGTTCTGAAAAATTGGATGATTGGGATCCTTCAATCATTTCCATCAGATATGGAATGCACTTCTGGGAGATGAATTTTCTCTTCTGCCGTAAACAAAGTGATCTTTCCTGGCATTCCTTCTTCTGCAGAACTGACCAGTTTAGCCAAATAATTCGCTATGCCATTTTCTTCTCTGGGGATTTGCTCAATCCTAAGTTCTTCAAACTTTTTCTCGACTTTTTCAGCCAATTCTGCATATTCTATCATTTTGGCATTCTTTCTTTCGTATGCCCCTAAGAGTTGTTGGATAACCAGCTGTGAGTCTGAGTAAATGACAGCTCTTTGTGCGCCCATCTCCCACATCATCTGCATTCCTCTCAAGAGTGCCTCATATTCGGCCTCATTGTTTGAAGCTCTGAACTTCAATTTGACTGCAAATTGCAACTCCTCTCCGGTGGGAGGAATTATCACAATTCCAACCCCACATCCAGCTGTCGATGAAGATCCATCCACAAATGCTTTCCAAATCTCGGGTTTATCTACGTTTGTTGTTTCTTGGATAAAATCTGCTAAGGCTTGCTCCTTAATGGCAGTTCTGGGCTCAAACTCGAGATCATACTCTCCCAGCTCCACTGCCTACTTGACCATTCTGCCAGACAGATCTGGTCTACCCATTATAGACCTCATGGGTAGATTAGTTCTCACAACTACTTTGTGCGATAAGAAATACAGCCTGAGCCTTCTGATTGTCACCATCACAGCCAGAGCAGACTTCTCAATTTCAGAATATCTCACTTCTGGTCCTTGCATTATCTTGCTAATATAATATATGGGCAATTGTTTTCCTTCTTCCTCCCTTATCAGAACTGAACTCAATGCATATTCTCCCACTGAGAAGTATAGATATAAAGTTTCCCTTGGCACAGGTTTGGTGAGTAAGGGCAACCTTTTCAAATGATCTTTCAGGTCTTCAAATGCTCTTTGACATTCTTCATTCCACTCAAACTTTGAGCCTTTCCTTAGTATCTTGAAGAAAGGTAAACTCTTCTCTGCTGCACGAGAGATGAAACGACTAAGGGCTGCAATACGTCCATTCAGCTTCTGTGCTTCTTTCAAGTTTCTAGGTGATTGCATATCAAGGATTGCTTTCACCTTTGCCTGGTTTACCTCAATGCCTCTGGGAGTTACCATATACCCCAGAAATTTTCCAGATCTCACCCCAAAAGTGCATTTTGCGGTGTTTAATCGGATCTGATAAGTTCTGATTACTCCAAATATTCCCTACAGATCTGAATCATGATCTTTTGCTTGGAAACTTTTCACAAGCATATCATCTACGTACACTTTCATGTTACGACCAATTTGCTTCTTGAATACCAGATCTACCATTCTTTGATAGGTGGCACCAGCATTCTTTAATCCAAAAGACATTTTCACGTATCCATAGGTGCCGCAAGACACCACAAAGCAAGCTCTAGGCACGTCTTCCCTTTTCATCCAGATATGATGATAACCTTGATAGGCGTCCATCATCGATAGTAATTTACATCCGGACTTCGAGTCCACAAGCTGGTCAATTCTTGGTAAATAATGATGATCTTTAGGGCATGCCCTATTCAGATCTCGAAAGTCTATGCACATCCTCCAGGCTCCAGCTCCTTTTTCCACCATAACAGCATTTGACAGCCATTCTGGGAATTGCACTTCTTCTACATGCTTTGCCCTTAGGAGCTTCTCCACTTCTTTTCTTATGATCTGATCCTTTTCATACCCAAACTGCCTCAACTTCTGTTTCACAGGTTTGCAATTAGGGTCGATATTCAAACTGTGTAAAGCCACTTCTGGGTCGATGCCCACCAGATCCTCTGGTTGGAATGCGAACAGATCTGCACTTTTTGTCAAACACCTAATAACTGCTTCTGCCACGTGACTTGTCATTTGCGTTCCAACTCTGGTAGTTAACCCAACTTTATTTTAGAACAACTCTACAGGCATAAGCTCTTCTTCTGCTTGAATTTTCATCTCTGGCTCCTCTTCCATTTGCTCTATCTTTTTCATCCTTTTTCCCACAGGATCATCTCCTCTAGTTTCATCCGCTTTCACATATTGTGTGGCTTTCTTTACTGTCTCAACATAGCATTTTCTGGAGCAGCACTAATCTCCCACCAGTTCGGCTACTCCCTCCTCTACTGAGAATTTCAACTTCATATGGTATGTGGAAACAACAGCTCAAAAAAGATTCAGAGATGGTCTCCCCAAAATCACATTGTACGATGAAGGGGCATCCACTACCAGAAAATTCACTATCTTCACATTGCATGTTGGTGGGCTTCCCATTCTGACCTGGAGGGATACCTGCCCTTTGGGATGGATGGCTCCCCCCGTGAATTCAAAAAGTGCTGTGTCGACTCCTTTAAGCTCCACATTCAAATTCATTTTTGCCAGACAATCATAAAAAATGATATCTGCTGCTTCCAGTGTCTATAAAGACTCTAGCAACATCATACCCTCCAATTTCCATTGTCACCACCAATGCATCGTTAAGCGGCCTTTGAACAGAGACTTCATCCTCTGGCCCAAATTGGATGCAAGGGAGACTGCATACCCTTCCAACTTCATATCCTACTCTGTGTGCCCAGAGTTGGGCAGATCTCACAGAGGCTTTCCTTGCCCAATTGCAATCACCATCCGCTGGACCTCCTACAATCATTTGTATATACCCTCTTTTATATCCTGGTCCATCTTTCCTTTGTTGATCCAGCACTTCTTTCCCCTTCTTTGGGACTTCCTTTCTCTTATGCGGATAGCTATTTTTCTCCCTATCTTTTCTGACAAACTCTGCCAAATTTCTCTCTCTGATTAACCTCTCGATGGCATCTTTCAGGTGCCGACATTCGTTTGTATCATGTTCATAATCATTATGGAACCTACAGTAAAACTCAGATCTGGGGTTCTTAGGCCCTCTTTTCGCCGAGAACGGGAATTTAAAACCAGGATGGTCAGCCACCACTTCCAACATTTCTGCAGGCTGCAGTGTTAGAGGGGTGTAAGTATCAAATCTCTCAGGTCTGATCTTTTCTCTGCCTCCCTTCCCCTTCTCCGGAGAAGTCAATTTCTTCTTTTCTGATTCTTTCTTTTTCTCCCCACCTTTATCGGTTTGACTTTCCTCCTTCTTTGCCCCTCTAACTTCCTCCAAATTTATATATTTATCTGCTCTTTCCTTGAGCTCATCAAATGATAACGACAGTTTCTTGGCAAGAGACTTGAAAAAGTCTCCATCTTTCAAGCCCTGAGCCAGAGCATTAGTTTTCACCTCATCAGAAGCAGAGGGTACCTCCAGTGCTGCCTCATTGAACGTTGTAATGTACTCCCTCAAACTTTCATTTGATTTTTGCTTCAGAGACAACAAGTACAGTGAAGTCTTTGCAATTTTTCGAGCACTAGCAAACTGGAGCAAGAACAAGTTACTGAGTTCCCCAAAAGAATGGATCGATTCCGTGGGCAACTGACTGAACCATTTCTGAGCTGATTTTGTGAGGGTAGTGAGGAATACTCTACACTTTACCCCATGAGAGTATCTATGAAGCAAAGCTCCATTTTCAAATCTCAACAAATGATCCTGAGGATCAGTAGTCCCATCTGTACTCGTAGCTTAGAGTTTTAAAGTTTCTCGGCAGCAAATCTGCCAGAATTTCCTCAGAGAATGGGGATCCCCCAGAGCGGAATGATTTCTTTTCCGTTTTCTCATAATGTTTCTTAATCGTTTCCATATCTCGTTTCAAAGAAGCTAGTTCTTTGTTTGCGGTAGCTTTTGCTATGGACTCAGCTTCTTCTTCTTCTTCTAAATCACCACTTTTATACTCAACTAATCGTGAGCCTTTGGTACCGGTTCTGGTAACCATTCTCTCATCTCTAGCGGCAGATCCACCGGCAGCTGTCCTGCCAATTCTGGTTCTCACATCTTCTTCCCCTGGGACGTCTCCCAGAGAAAGAGGTAATGTGTTGGGCACGTTCCAGGCCCTGTTTTTTCCTGGGCACATTCCAGGCCCTATTCTCTGGCATGCTTTGAGTTCTGACCACAGGTTCAATCTGAGGTCCAGATCTAAGCATTTCAGCCATTGCATTTTCATTTCTGGCAGGTGGAGGCATCTCCACCGGAGGTATCAGCGTCCCCGGTGGAGCCCCCATCTCTGGAGTTCTGGCCGATAAGGCGCTAGTCACTGCTAACTGTATCAGACTTTTCAGATGTTCTTGAGTCATCGAAATCAATGAAGAATCATTTGGATCTGGGTTTGTACCCGGAGTTCCTTCATCCAACACTATCGTTGTCGGAGTATCCATACTAATCGGCGTGTTGGCAGCTTTGTCAAAATCTTTTCCCAGATTCTTGGGGAGTGGCTCAGTCATTTCTACCTTTATGAATAAAAAACAATCGGTTCATCATCTTTACCATATGGTGTTCCTCCAAACACAACTTCAAACAATAACTTTCATTGAATAAATATATCAATCTGCTAATGTATCTCAAGAAACGCATTCTAACTTTCTTAAATCATATCACAATAATAAAAACAGTTCGTCAATCCAAGGATCATACCCCATATTCATATCTAAAAACCACAGCATTCATCTTCTTATACATTACACATGCATACATTCATCTTCAAAATCAGTCATAGGATATTATCTTTTATGATACCATACCCAGATTTTCTTTCTAAAAAGCTGCTTTCATATTCAAAAAGTACCTTTCCACATTCTATTTTCCCAAGAAGTTTCGTACACAGGGCAGAAACATTCCAGAAATCATTCACAAATTCATTCGAAAACCTCAATAATTATATTTCCTATTCAAATCATACACATATTTCTTATCATAAAATTCTTCCAGGAAAGGTAAAATCCAATCTCTCATTTTCAGCAAACAATAATGTTAATAATCTACATATTCTTCCATTCAAAATAATTTTGAAAGGAACACTCACGCCAAAGCCCAAATGTTCCCACAGACGGCGCCAGTCGATGTGTACAGAAATGTCACATGCATAAAAAAGAATTTAATAAGTAGGGATGAATCAAGTTTTACCTGAGTTTAGCTAAATATAATCATTCTTTGCCCAGAGATGATGGCCGGAGCTTCTCTGGAACAGCTTTCCAACTCCGACAGTCTGCTCTGAAGGTTTTCCAATGAGAATCTGCAAGAAATCAAGCCGGAAGGGACCCCGACGCTAATCCTCCGACGCCCAAGTCAGCTACCATTGATATATGTGTATAATGTAAATAGATTGTGTAACGAAAAATGTATTGTGTGCTGTCACGAATAATAATGATCTTTGTATATCCTTTTTTTCTCTGAAGGGTATAATTGTAATCTCTTATCCTGAAATCCCATTTGTCATAGGGGACCACTTGAGGGGACCATATGGTGGTTTGTTATCATTTATGCCAAGTGTCACCAATAGTAATTCATTGGTACAAGAATGATTCCTTATTCGTCCTTTTTCATGGCAGTGCTCACTACGCACTAATATAGGAGAATCTCCATTTCAGCATTATTGATACTCAAATACTTCTTATCCAAGTTTCATCGAGTAAATACTAATTTGCATACGACATTTGTCCAGTTCTGACTTCGGGTTTTACCAACTCTCCCAGAGATGAGAGTTTAACCTTCTGCTGTCGTTATCTAAATAACTTCTATACCCTGAGACACTTTCCTTAACTTTTTAGTTAACAATCCAGTTCTGGCTCTACTCAGAGTTGGATGTGAGATTGAAGACTACTTCCTTTCTCTTTTGGCTACGAACAGTGGGACAAACACTTATCCCATATCACTAAGAATATTCCATGAACACCCTAAGAATAGTTTATCAATACCCTAAGAATAGTTTATTAATACCCTACTATTTAACATTAATATAGTCATTCTATGATATATCTAACATGTAGGAGTTATCCCCTAAGATATAATTATTTGTACATGAACAACAAATATAAAATACCTGTAACATATTTAATAAAATTTCAAGCATTATTATATTAATAAACATATCAACATTTAACAAAAATTAAGGAAGAAGTTATGAATACCCGAAGAATAATTTATCAATACCCTTATAATAATTTATGTATACCTGTAGTGTATTTTATCAATACCTTAAGAATATTCCATGAATACCCTTAGAATAGTTCATCAATACCTGAAGAGCAGTTTATTAATACCCTAATAAGTAATATCACAAGAATTACTGAACCACATTCTTCATCATTTTTTTCTTCTTCATCAATTATGATGCAATCTTCTGTTTACTCTTGTTCTTCTTCTTGTTCTTTTCCTTCTTCTTGAATTTCTTCGTCTTCTTCTTCATTTGTGTTTCTGATTTGATATATATATACATCATCATTTGCGTATAATAATTTCAAAAAATTATTAGTAAATGTATATTTATATAAACTATTTACGCATTATACCCGTTTCATGAGAATCGACCATAATCGCATTTTTTATATTGTTTTTTCGATTTGAAAATCAATTTCTGTTATCAAGTTTATATTGAGTTCATTATTTTTTCATTATTCGCGCGTATATTAGGTTAAAAACGGGTCAAATCTGATTTTGGAAAGATCTGCGAATTTTAGTTAGTGGGCCGAATTTTTAAAATTGAATTTCAATTTCGGGCCCAATTAGTGGTGCATAGTATGCACTCGCGTGCACAGGAGACCGGCTCTAAATTTATATATATTTTAATCTATCTTTATGATAATGCAATTTTTTTTAATGAGGTAGTATGATACTGACAAAAAAAGCCATTAATTTTGTTTGTACATTATATAGAAATAAAGATATAAAGATGAAAGTTTGACTATTATTTGGAAAGGATAAAGATAGAGATAAAGATAATGATAATGATAAAGATAAATTTATGTAATTAAGGCTCGATTTGGATTGATGAATTTCAATATGAATGAATTTAAAGAATAATAAATGTAAGAAAACATATATTTCAAATCATGAATTGTAAAGAGATGAGAGAGAAGGGAAAAAATAAAGAAGGGGGAATGATGGAAGGGGTACACAAGAGCGATTTTAAATGATATGATTTTGATATGAAAATTTAAAATTTCTCCATTTTAAACATGCTCAAATCTAAGTATTTGTAAATTCATTAACTTATTTGGAAAAAATAGTTATTTGTGTGTAAAATCCATGTGTTTCAAATCCACCCATAAAATGGAGCATAAAACCATTTAAATATAGAATTTATTAGTTTGGGGGAAGAAAAGAATGCAGGGCGAAGGGTGGTAGAATGGGAATTTATGTTTTAAAATTTTATTTGTTAGTAATATGATTCTACAGCTGTAGACTTCGTAGTCACTCAGCTGCATAAACTCCATAATTCAAATTATTTTTTATTAACACACACTTATTCCGTTGCACTCAAAGAGGTTTTTAATACATTTTAAGTGTGACAAACCACTCGGAAAAATATCTACAAGTTGCTTGATTGTTTTTTAAGTTTTGAAAACTTTGTATCTGTAAATTCTGTAGTCTACAACTGTAATCTTTGTGGTCTTAAAACTTTTTAGATTGTTTTAAACTTTAAAGGTACTTAAAGGGTTCTAGTATCCTTTTTGAAATGTTTGAAATTTTTAATTTTGATGGTTATTCACTCCCCTCTAGACCTTCATCACTTAAATGGACCAACAGTATTATGTAAATACTATACTTTATAAAATGTAATAAAAAATAAAAAATGAAATCTCAAAAGAACGAGTCTAATACAATATTTTTTTTGGCATGCATTTTCATCTTATAAGTTATTTTGAAAATTTTAATTCAAGAGAATATATTATTTGAAGTTTGAGTAAGTCTCTTGTATTCCAAGTGCACCGTGAAATTCAAGTGATTTTTTAAAAAAGTTACACAAAATATATATTATTAAAAATTGTGTTTTCAAAAATTTACATTTCAGTAATAATATTTGTGACTTTTTAATAATAAATAATGTAATTTTTTAAGAATACACTTGAGTTGCACAGTTCATCTAATTCATACAAGACCAAGGTTTGCAGAGAATTTGCAAAAGTAATTTTAATTCTGAGAGAATGAGTAATTAGCAGTTTTGATCTTGAAAAATAATGATCAGACCAAAACTACACCAAAGACGTACGTAATTATCCCAATTTCCCAATGGGTTTGCTATTTTTAGGGAACCATTTCTCCGTATATATAAGATTGGTGAACTCAAATTATTTTTGTTGTAATCGAGAGAAAAGCACAAGCATAAAGTAAATAACACGGAGTTTGGTAACCCAGTTCGCCACAGAGTGACTACGTCTGGGGGCGCCCAAGCCAGGAGAGTATAAACTATCTGCCGTAAACTGTTTACAATATTGATGTGATATCCGTAGAATACAAAGGGAAGATACAATTAATAAATACCTAGCCCTAGTATCTAAGTCTTGTGGGCCTAAAGCCCACTGGACTATAAACTAAATATATTATGTCCATACAATATAATATATTGTGCATATATTATAACACTGCCCCTTGGACATAATATGACAAGGAAGAATACAAGGATCACCCAGTGGAGTATTATAAATAATCTTGAGGATCCAATTATTATGATTGTTTAGTATTTGATACCCCCCCTGAAGATAACAACCTTCCAAGTCTAAGCATCCCGATTCCATGTACGTACTTTTCAAAAGTCGAAGTGGGAAGGGATTTAGTGAACAAATCAGCTAGATTGTCACTTGAGCGTACTTGTTTTATCGTGATCTCAATACTCTTTTGGAGTTCGTGAGGATAAAAGAATTTTGGGGAAATATGTTTCGTCAAGTTCCCTTTGACATAGCCATTGCTCATTTGTGCAATACATGCAGCATTATCTTCAAAGATAATTGAGGGGCTTAAGTCAACAGAAGGGATACCACACGACTTGAATGTGTTTTACAAGGGACTTTAACCACACACATTCTCGTGCAATTTCGTATAGAGCTATGATCTCTGAGTGGTTTGACGGAGTGGTCAACAAAGTTAGTTTGACAGATCTCCATTAAATGGCTGTACCACCACAGAGTAAAACATAACCCGTTTGTGATTTCGCATTATGGGGATCAGATAGATAACCAGCATCAGCATAACCTATAAGTGTGTTGTCTTAGTTTCTTTGATAGAAAAGGCCAAGATCTTGAGAACCTTGAAGATATCGTAAAATATGTTTCACACCATTTCAATGTCTCCTCGTAGGGGAGGCACTGAACCTTGCAAGTAGATTGACTGCAAAGGTAATATCGGGCCTAATGCAGTTTGCAAGATAGAGCAGTGCACCAATTGCACTTAGATAGGGAACCTCAGGTCCCAATAGCTCTTCGGTATCTTCTTTAGGTCTAAATGGGTCCTTTTCCAAATCAAGGGAACGGACAGCCATTGGAGTGCTTAAAGGATGAGATTTATCCATATGGAATCTCTCTAACACTTTCTTTAGGTAAGCTGATTGGTGTATCAGTATTCCTTCAGGGAAATGCTCGATCTGCACCCGAGACAGAACTTGGTTTTACCCAAAATTTTCATTTCAAATTCAGTTTTCAAGATTGAACTTGCTTCTTCAATCTCTTTCCTTGTTCCGATAATGTTTAGATCATCCACATACACCGAGATGATGCAAAAACCATTAAGGGATTTCTTAGTAAAGACACAAGGAAAAGCCTCGTTATTTACGTATTCCTTCTTCAGGAGGAATTCGCTTAGTCGATTATACCACATACGACCTGACTGTTTTAAGTCATATAACGAGCATTGCAACTTAATGCTGAACATACTACGATGTTCGTTATTCCTCATCTGGGGAATATTTAATCCATCAGGGATTTTCATATAGATGTCAGAATCTAATGATCCGTATAAGTATGCGGTAACTATGTCCATTAACTGCATTTAACTGCCAGGGATATATGGCGGAACTTTATAATATTCACAACAGGAGAATTTGTTTGATCACATCAAACTCAATAATGGGTCACTGAGAAAAACCCTTAAGCTGTTAATCTCACTTTGTATCTCTTAACTTCATTTTATTTCGTATTAATACCCATTTATATCCTTCAGGGATAAAATATTTAGGGGGGTATGTACGATAGAACAAAACAATTTATTTTGCAAGTCTAGCTCTTCCATATTTGCATCTTTCTATTGCATCTAATCAAAGTGCTTTGGGCACCAAATTTAGATACTGGCCAGATTTCAGAAAGAGCAACTATGGGTACGAATGTGTTGTCGACAACAGTGATAAGTTTGTGTAACACCCCGCATAGGCAGCAGCTTTTAGTCATTTAATTATTTTTGTTTTAGGAGTGAGTTTTGAGTGTGAGCAAGGTTTAGTCCTTTAAGTTGCTAAGCTTTAGTATTTCTTAATTAATTGCTTAGTATTAGTTGTCCCAATTAGTATTTTTTGGACCACTAAGTAGTGTTAAGTTTCGAATTTTATTAAGAGTTGAGGAGAATAATATTATTGTTGAGGTTATAGTATTAGTCCTTTAAGAATAGTATTTCCTTAAGTATTAATTCATTAAGGACATGTTAGTAATTGAGGAATTAAATTTAGGGATTTGACTTTATGAGGATTTGACCAAGAATAGGATTAAATAATACTTGGGATAGTATTAGTAATATTTTCGAAAATAAGGAGTCTTAGACCTTAAGCAATTTTCGAAAATTAGGAGGTATTAAGACAAGGATTTCTAGCATCTTTATTTATGGAAATAAGTCATATTCTTATGCAAGAGAATAGTACATGCTTGAAGGTTAAGTATCATAAGAATAAAGAGATGGCAAGGATTTGTTAAATAAGGAAATAAGTTGCCAAGTATGGAAATAGAGATACACCAAGATATTGGGCCAATTTTCTTGCCTTTTCTTCATAATTTCGTCCAGCCCTCTTTCCCCAACCCTACACACTTTTTCCAACTCTATTAATATGTATTGATGAAGCCCCAAAACCCTTAGACACCCAAGAAAAAATCAGCAGCCACCTAGCACCAAAATTCGGCCATGTATTGAAGTTAGAGGACCAGTTTTCAGCAGCTTGTAGAAGTAGAAGGAGGGCAGATTTTCGTGAGGTTCATAGCACAAGGATTAGTCAAGCCAAAGTACAA
>JAPKLY010000296.1:117884-162266 GCA_026898435.1 Prunella vulgaris
CGAAAATTATATGCATGGTTAAGAGTCAATTTATGTGTTTAATTGTTCTTATGAAATTAATTATTGTCCTTAGTTTGCATGATCAATAAGTTAAAAATTATGAAATGTTACCAGAATGTTTGACATGATTTATAATGCATATTGACCAATTTTCATGAGTTTTTACTTAGTAGAAGTCGAGGAACTGATTTTAGTCCTTTATGTGATTCTACTTGTCAAAATTCTTGTTTTAGAAATACCAAAATATATGCCAGTCTATTTTCGAAATTTTGACAGTTTAATAGCCTTAAAATATTAAGTGTTTTGGTCTTAAAACCTGGAAGAAAATCGTTTAAAAGTTTTAGTTTGAAATTAGTCCTACAACATTATTTTACGTGCTTTTCATGTGTTTTAAAAAGGGATTTTCGTGGCAAGTGTTTAATTTATGTCTAATATGATTTAATTGAGTATTTATAGGTCTTATGTTGAATGGCAAGGCAATAGTATTAAAGAAAATGGATTTGGTATTAGTTAGTGGACTGTTTTTATACACAACCAGTGGCTGTTTTCGTGAGTTTTATGCCCCAGTGGCTGTACATGATTTGTTTAGGTATTATTGCATAATTTAATTGATGTATGAAATTGGAATGATTTAATTTCCTATGTTAAATATATTAAATTATATTGGATATATTTGAGATGGTATTATTTATGTTTTCCATGGATGTGTTGAACGAGTTATTTAAATTGAATGTATGATTTATTTGTTTAAATTTTTTTACTCTGATTTTAGTTTTAAAAAGGGTTTTTAAAAGAGAAGGAATTTTATTACAAGCTTAAGGGTTCACGTTCTAAAGAATGTTTTATTAAATTGTTTATTTAAAATCAAGACTTTCGCTGATTTGAAATGCTTAGAATTTTAGGGCGTGATAGTTTGTCTCCTATGTCTATTTATTTTAAGATTCATGTAAACCCGATCTTTATCATTTCCCAAAAGTATGTATTGATCTGGGTGTTCCGCAATCCTAGTATTTTGATTGCTATATGCACGTGTTTTTTACTAGGATTTCTCGTCTTCAGGACGAATCTCTTCAGGAGATTTCAAGAGTGACTGAATATATTATTAGCATTAATATACCATGGTTTTGTGTAATGAGGTTCATTACGCTTCTGGCGTATAGGGGCATCAATATTATTTGATTTCATTCGAACCTCAACTATTCATAGTCACTTCATTTATAATTAGAAATGATTTTGATAATGCATCTGGCAGATTACTTGCTGATTATTGCAAGTTTATTTTCTTTTGAACTTCAAGTTCAGTTTGATTTGTGCGTGGGTCTAAGAACTGAAGATCTTTTGTGTTCCAAGTTATTTCACGGCATTTATTAATTGTGGTATTTTTCTCTCCCCCTAAGGTCGGAAATAGATCTTCATCGAATGTACAGTCAGTGAAACGAGCTGTAAACTGATCCCCAATTAAAGGCTTGAGGTATTTAAGTATTGTGGGAGATACAAAACCGATGTAAATATCGAGTTTCCTTTGTGGGCCCATAGAGGTTCATTTAGAAGGTGGTATTGGAACATACACTGCACAATCGAATGTACGCAGATGGGAAATGTTAGGTTCATTTCCACGCACGAGTTGAATAGGGGAATATTCATGATATGCAGTTGGTCGGATTTGGATTAGTGATGATGCATGTAAAAATAGCATGCCCCTAACATGTAACGGGTAAGTTCGATTTTTGTAGTAGCGGTCTAGCGATTAATTTGAGACGTTCAATTAATTATTCGACTAGAACATTTTGAGTATGAACATTAGGAACCGAATGCTCCACTTTAATTCCCAATTCCAAGCAATAATCATCAAATGCCTTAGAGGTGAATTCACCGGCATTGTCCATGCGCATGGATTTGATTGGATGATTTGGGAATTGTGATATCAACAGGATAATCTGGGCAATAAGCTTTGCAAAAGCAGTATTGTGAGTGGATAGCATGGTGACATAAGTCCACCGAGTGGATGCATCTATTAGGACCATAAAATACTGAAATGGTCTGGATGCAGGATGTATCGGTCCACAAATATCTCCTTGAATTCGTTCAAGAATTTAAGAGATTCTGTTCTTACTTTACTACTAGAAGGACGAATTATTAGCTTACCCTTTGTGCAAGCATCACATATGTATTCATTAACAGAAGGGATTCTGTTGTGTGTTATGTTATGGCCAATTGAATTACATAGAATCCGACGCATCATAGTTTGTCCTGGATTTCCTAACCGCTCATGCCATAGTTTGAAAGAATTTGGATCATTAAATTTTAGATTGAGTGCTATATGGAGATTTGAGGGTCTAATGTATGTGTAATACAAGCCAGACGAGAAAGATGGATGTTTTTTGAAAATGTGTTTATGACAATTTAAATAGTGAGTCATCATCAGATATTCACTATTGTCCTCAGTATTTGTTTCAATGTGATAGCCATTCTGTCGAATGTCTTTGAAACTGAGGAGGGTACGTTTTGATTGTGGAAACAATAAAGTATTTTCGATTATTAATTCTGTACCCATAGGTAGTATGATCGAGGCTCTTCCGGAGCCAACGATTTGTATGTCGTCATCGAAAATAGTAGTGACACTTCCTTTCTTTTCAGTTAATGTTTGGAAAAATTGTCTATCTTTTAAGATAGTATGTGTAGTAGCACTATCTACTAAGTACAAAACATTAATCTCCATAAGCACACAAGTGTGTGTTTAGATACGTTTAGATGTGAGGAATGCTAAGGAGAGCCAAGATTACAGACGCTGATTGATCAGCGCACAAGGGGTCACTTAGGTCCTACTTTATCAAGAACGTATTAAATTATTTTTGTAGACAATAGTCATATGTTCACCCAAGAGGTCATCCTTGTCTATGACAAAGCCTGCTTTGGACAGGTCGGTGTGGTGTGTTTCACCGTGATGAACCTTCCCATTTTTGTCTTTTAGCATACGTTGATATGCCTCCACTAAATGTTTTGGTGTACGACACGAGCGAGACCAATGGTCGTCGCATCCACACTTGTGACAGACTTGTTTGTTCTGTTCACGTGAGCTCGATGGTTGATCTTAAGGTGCATTCTTTTCAGTTGCACTAAATTGTGCATTGTTGCGACCTCGACCTCGTCCCCTACCACGGCCTCGACCTCGGGTGGATCCGCGTCCCCCACTCGCCTCATGTCCTTTTCCACATTTACGGCCTCTAGAGTTCCTCCGAGTAGCATGTGCTTCAGGCACAGCTTGTGAGCCAACCGATCTAGTATTGTGATTTTATTATCAATAATTGGTTGTGCTTTTCTGCAACTAAAAGTGCAGAAATGAGCTCGGAGTGTGATTGATACTCTTTGGCTCTGTACTGCAGCTGGAGTACAAGATTACTAGCGTGGAAAATGGAAAGAGTTTTTTTTTTTCGATTAACTAATCATCAGTTATCGGTTCATTACACAGCTTGAGCTGCGAAACTATGCGATGTAGGGCGGAGTTGTCCTCCGTTACAGACTTGAAATCTTGGAAACGAGGTGTTATCCAAGCATGTCTGGCTTCGGGGAGGATCACATCATGTTGTTGTTGGAATCGATCCTGGAGGGATTTCCACAACGTCGATGGATCTTTTTCAGTGAGGTATTCGTTCTTAAGATCTTTATAAAGATGATGTCTTAAGAAGATTAGAGCTTGTGCCATTTGGACAGTTGTGAATTTAGATGATTGTCTAGTTGTGTCGGTAAAGTCTTTAGAGGCTAAGTGGATTTCAACGTTGAGAGCCCATGTCAAGAAGTTATGGCAAACAAGTGACAATTCATTGAATTCACATTTAGTGATGTTTGACATGTTTTTTGCTACAAAAATTAATAAATGGAAATTTATTAAAAATTATTTATTTGTAGCATTTAATAATTAAGGCCCAATCAATAAAAAAAATTGCTAAGAAAAAAATTAATTAATAGAGGGTATTTAATAAAGGATTGGGGGTATGACTTGTTTGAGACTTTTATTAATGAGACTTTAACCAAAAAATAATTATTGGATAAGACCTTTAAAAAAATTGATGATTTGGGCTTTCATAATACCATTATGAATTTGATAATTATTAATGGGACTTTAACCCAAAAATAAAATAATTGTTAGGATCCAAATAATTAGGATCTACTAAAATAAAATGCCCAATTATGTAAAAAAATGGCCTAAGTAATTAATTAATATTATTATTAATATTAATTAAAAAAAATTTTATTAAGAAAGTCGGCCCAAATGTTTGAGAATAAGGGCACGACGTGTATTAGGAAATAGGCCCAACAGGACATGGCCCAAGAATTTATTTATTTTTTTATTAAAAGGAGGCCAAAGTTACAGGCGGCCCAATTCATAATAGCCCATAAGTAAAAGGAATTAGGGCTTTCAGAATGTGAGCACACACTCACGACTTTTCAGTTTTCATAGGAGAGTACACAGAGTGTATCAAGGCGTAACAAGCGATGATTTCTCCGGGGTTCGTTCGCGAAAAATCCGGATCGTGGAATTAGTGCGATGGTCGTCGTCCACGTCGCAAATGAGCAGCCGTCGCAAACCCAGTCGTCGCGGCGCTTAGTCGCCGTCGCAGATATGCAGTCGGCAGCGCTCGCGAGGAGAGGACGTTACCGTCGCGTTTCCGGCATAGTGGTGAGGAGCTCACCGTCGCGGCACGCATCGTTCAACGCCGTCGCGCCATAAGCGCTGTCGCGAAACAGGGGCGGCGTCGTGCCTTCGTACAGGAAGGGCAGAGCGCCGTCGTGTCGTGAGCATCAGGAGTCACGCCTATCGCGCGTCGCACGTGGGCGTGAACCGCCGTCGCGAACAACCACTTCAGGGGCCGTCGCGGGCCCGCCGAAGGTAGGGCTCGATTGGGTATTTCCAATTTCGGAATTGAGTTTCTGCTGATTTGCGAAAACTGGTATCGTTTCAGAGAATTTTTTTCGATTTTTCAGAAATTAAAGGAGAACAGGGTTTTGCGATTTTGATTGATTTTCCGATTTCATTTCGGCAATATTGGAATCAAAACGGATTTTTGTTTTTGAAAAACTTATTTCTGAAAAACTTCAGAATGGAAGTAATCGAAAAAAAGGTTTTGTTAGGTTTTCGACTAAAAAGGGGCTTTCAAAATATTGCAAAAGAGTTTCGAAAAAGATTTTTGTATTTCGATCTGAGGGACGATCGATTCTGGAAATAGGTTTTATTAGGTTTTGTTATGCAACGGGATGTACAAAACTCATACAAAACAGCACATATAATTCACATGCGTATATCGAAAATCTAGTATTCCATATAATAGCAGGGTATATGATCATATAAACATGTATACATATATTGAAGAAAAAAAATCATATGATTTTCGAGAATCTAGACATGAATTTTAATAAAAAAAATTCCAGATTAATAACAGGATCATCATGAGATGCATATATACAGGCATATAAATATGGAATAATTAATCGGGTCATATAATCTGCAGAATATACATGCTCTTTGTTTCAGAAAAAATAATAAATAAAACTCACAGATTTATCGCTTAATTAATTCCAAGAAAAATCTGAGTTTTGAATCCAATCCGAAAACTGCTGGAGCAATTCTCTCGTAAATTCTTAATGGTCGTAGAGGCTCGTGCTGATAATGTGTTGTAATCGACAGAAAAGCGCAAGCATAAAGTAAATAACACGGAGTTTGGTAACCCAGTTTACCACATAGTGACTACGTCTGGGGGCGCCCAAGCCAGGAGAGTATAAACTATCTGCCGTAAACTGTTTACAATATTTATGTGATATCCGTAGAATACAAAGGGAAGATACAATTAATAAATACCTAACCCTAGTATCTAAGTCTTGTGGGCCTAAAGCCCACTGGACTATAAACTAAATATATTATGTCCATACAATATAATATTTTGTGAATATATTATAACAATTTTGTCCTACTACAAGTGAAAGCCCGAAGAAAAATATTTCCTATTTTGAAATTTGATTTGATAGTTATATTTTGGTTGATTCCGACTTGCTAGACAATGCTAATTAATAACCAATAAATGGCAAGCAATGATTTTTTTTATATTTATTTTTACAATTTTATATGTATTATTATATAAAAATATAATTATTTTTATAATAATAAACAAATATTTATGAAAAAATAATATTTATTTTTTAGAGTAATAATATTTATTTTTTAGAGTAATAAACATTTTGCTCTTATATTGTACCAAAATATATTTATTTTTACAAAAATAAATTATTTTGTGTAAAAGAACATATTTATTTTGAAAGTAACACACAATTTGTCAATAACATGCATTTGCACATACAGTAACACAAATTGAAAGCGAACATTTTGAATTAGTTTTGTGCGAGATTTTGGAAAAAGTTGTCCAAACCCGGCCCAACTCCACCAGGATCCATGAATTTTTTAGCATGAATTATTCTAATAGATCCAATATTTGTAGACTATTTTAAACTCCCTCTATTCTGTAGGAATTTCCACACAACGGGATGACAATATTTTTTATGGAAAATGTGTTTTATATAAAAAGTAGTGGCATATGGGTTAATATGTGTATACATTTTTAAGTGTGCATGTAAATCAATATTTATTTTTTTAGTGTGCAAATTTGTGTGGAATGTGCAAATAAGAAAAGTGTGCAAAATTCCTGTGATATAGAGGGAATATGAGTGTTTGTAATATATAATAAGAAAAAAATATATCCTAGCTTTCATTTTCCACATTTGCCCAAAAAGAAATTTAGAATTCCCTCAATAAAGCCAAATTCTTCATCCCTTGGATTGATCCACATCAAGGGCTATCATATAAAGAAGGTTGGTACAACTGTACAAATAATTACGGTGCCATCCTCAATTAATTTATATACCACCATCCCCAGAAAATAATTACTCTCATTTTCTTGTTTTCATTAAAAAAAAAAGGATTCCTTCAATTAATCAATGGAAAACACTCCCAGTTCTATACCAACATCATCCCTTCCTCTAGAAGAAAAAAACAGCTACAGAAATCATGAACATAGTGAGTGATGAATTTGATGGATCTAGTAAGAGGTGCAGGGCTCATTGGAAAAAGAGTGAGGATGTGTAGGTTCTACTTGAACTTTATCAAATTAACATGTGTGACATTTTATTAGTATTTTGGGTAACTTTTTAAAAATATACTTGAGTTGCAAGGGGGAAATGGTATACAAAAGACTTTGTTAGAACCTTATCTTAAGTAGATTTTGATGATAGCAAAGTATAGGATTATATGTGCATAAACTAACATTTCAAGATCAAGTCTGAATTGAGGATATTACAGTTTGAAAAGGAAGTCTACAACTATAGAGTTGAAGGATTAACAGCTGGACAAGACCTTACAACTGTAAGATTAATCCTACACTTGGGAAATGAAGATTGCAGGAGTAAAGGCTACAGGAGTTTGAGGGAATTTTTTTTAAGGCCAACAGGTTAGGGGGTCAGCAACAGAAGACCAGAAAGTTTGCGGGTTGACAATTTAAGGATCACAGCTTTTTAACTTGGCAATTTAAGGACCACAGCTTTTAACTTGGCAATTTAAGGACCACAGTTTTTTAACTTGGAAAATTAAGGATAAATTGGCCCATATTTTGCTCCAATTCGGCTGAAATTGCATGAGATTAGCACCTGATGAACAATTTCAGACTTAATTCTACACGTGGAGCCCGTCTCAAGCCACGTCATACTTAATTGCCACATCCCCACTCTCTCATCTCTCTGTTTCCCCTAACTAAAAATGTAAAAAATAAACAGAAAGAAGAAAACATGTCCTTCTCCTAAAAATACAACAACCATAATATTCAATAAAAATACAACAGTTCTCTATTTTTACCAAAATCAATGTAGCTGTCCCCTCTCTTCAATAAAAATACATCTTAAAGAAAATTCAAAATATGTCTTCGTCCACCATATCCGGCCATGAACATCGAGTTACAGACTGTTTTTGTGGAAGGCGAGCCCAAATGCGCACATCTTGGACCGACGACAATCCAAGAAAAATGTTCATATGTTGTGTCAATAACAAAGTATGATTCTTTTCCAGAAAATTTAATTTTCTCTCAATTTTAATAACCATTTATTTATGAAAATAACAGTTTACGATGAGGAGAGAGTGGGGATGTGGCAATTAAGTGTGATGTTGCTTAAGATGGGCTCTACGTGTAAAATTAAGCCCGAAATCGTCCATAACGTGCAAATCTAATGCAATTTCAGCCCAATTGGAGCTAATACGAGCCAATTTGTCCTTAATTTGCCAAGTTAAAAAGTTATGGTCCTTAAATTGCTAGCCCGCAAACTTACGAGCCTCCTTTTGATAACCCCCTAACCTGTTAGCCTTAAAAAAATATTTTCCCGAGTTTGAGAGACCATATAGCCAGTGAAGACCATTGCAAAATTAGAGTACATTCTTTATCAAATCAAGATATTTTTCAAGAACCTTAAAACTCTGATTAGTTAAGCATCATTTACACTCACTAAAGAGTACATAAGGAGGCATTATTTTTAAAATCTGAAGAATTATTGGAAGATTATTTAAAACCTAAACCTGACTTGAAAAAAAAAAAATAGTGCAACCAGTACTATTCTGTGTGAATGTAGAGGACCACTTCACACATGTGGAGGTTTATAGAGAGAAAGAGGAGTCTTATCCAGAATTCAAAATTTTGAATTCTCAATGGATAAGACACACCTCTTCCACTATAAATAGGGGAGGAAGTCAGAGAAAACAACAACAATCTGGGCAATTCAAGCATTCAAACTAATCAATTCTACAACCAACAAACCTTCAGAAAGCTTACTTGAGATATTCTTTCCTTTGTGATTCATAGGATAGTTGGTTATGATTTCTTAAAGAGAATCACATATTTTTGTTGTTCCCCCATACACTTTTTATTGTTATAATATCTAAGTAGTGTACATTACTCTTTGTGAGGCTTTTGTTTTAGGCTTTTGGTAAGTCTGTTTATTGAAATAATAGGTCAAGTATTTTTCTTGTTCTTAGATTAGTGATCTTTGTGAGACCTAGTTATGAGGAGGAAATACTTGTAAATTGATCTTAGTGATTTGTTCTTAATGAATTGGCACCTTAATGGTGTAACAGAGGATGTAGGAGGTCTTGTTCATAGACTCAGAACCACTTTAAATACTGCTGTTTTATTTATTTATTTATGTACTATTTTATTGCTTATTGCATTTTCTTATACGGTTACATTCATCACTCTTTTGGAACTGAATAAAACTTGTCTTAATAGAATCTGGAATCTGCAGCTGTAGACTCTCTAGTCACTCAACTGTAAACTTCATCATTTACATTGCTTTTCATAAACACTTACACAATTTTCGCTGCACAAAATGAGGTTTTCCAATACACTTTAAAGTGTGAAAAACCCTTCTGAGTATAATTACAAATTGCTTTGTTTTTCTTTTACGTTTTGAAATCTGCAGCTGTAAACTTTGTATTCTACACCTGTAACCTTTGTGGTCCAAAACCTTGTAGATTGTTTTTAAACATAAAGAGTACTTGAAGGTTATAGTATCCCATTTTAAAAAGTGTAAAATTTGAATTTGAAGGTCTATTCACCCCTCCCCCCTTCTAGACCTCCACCACTTAAAGGGACCTACAAAAATCGCCGCACTTTAGAAGGAATATGTTGGTCTTATTAAAGTGGTGAAGGTCTATGTTGATGTGAGTGTTGAGACTAGTGCTAATCACATCTGAAATCACACCCATCCTCCAGGATATTTTTTCTAACGACAAACTTTTTAGTGTTGTTCGAATTGTCTTTGCTATCATTTAAGGTCAACATCCTTCAGGAAACATGTTCCTGCGATTAACTGCTTAGTGTTGCTTGAATGGTTGTCCTTGGTGCTGTCCCTGGTCAATAATGGTCAACGGCAGTTATTCTCTTATCCCAGAATATTCATGATACACTTGGAAGGATCTGGAATCAAAGGAACCGAGAGTTAAAGAAAGGAAGTTACATGGAAGTTACCTCAATTCCTACAAAAGTGGATCTCAACCTCTCTCCATGATATCCACTTCATTGATGGACGGATCCACATTCCAACTCTATAAATAGATGAGGAATACGTCCAGAAACCAAGAGAGAGACCCCACACTACATACTGAAGCATAGAGCATTTATAGGAACCTATTTTACGGTTTCAGTGTAGTGTTTTCACATGTGTTGCTTACATTCTGTACAACACTGTGTATAGTATTATCCCATACGTTTTGCTGAGCTGTTCACAGGTACTGGAAGTTTGTGCTTGAAGTAGGCTTAGACTTAACAATCTAGGATTGCCATTTGGGAACTTGTTTGGATATTTTATCCGATTTTATGTTTGAGATTTGGAATGAATAAGTCAGTGAAATTTCAGCATTGAGGCCGCCACAAACTAATTTAGTTTGTGGAAAGATTGAGTAAATCCTTGTGTTCAAGTCTTCCGCTGTTTACTTATTCTCTCTACATTATTCTGAACACATTAAGTGTTGTCTTGAGTGTCGACCACACTTCGAACAATACTTCAACTCAATGGTACCACATCACCCTATCAAGTGGTATCAGAGCCATCATTTGATGGTACTAAGTGTTGGTCCTGCTGCTGCGTGTTGAGATATCATGGATTACTCTCCTAGAGCCATCTACTCTAGTGGATCCATCACCCGTCCTCCCATACTCGATGGAATCAATTATGCCGCATAGAAAAGCCGGATGAGAAGTTACATCAAAGCTCTTGATGAACGTGCCTGGAAAAGCATACTGTCAGGTTGAAGTCCTCCCACAACTGAAGATAAAGATGGAGACCAGATTCTCAAGAACGAGCTTGAATGGACCACTGAGGAGAACAACTCATCATTGTACAATTCAAAGGCCATCAACGCAATCAACTCATCGGTTGATATTGTGATGTTCAACCTTATCCAGAATTGTGTTTCAGCCAAAGATGCATGGGAATGACTACAAGAACACTGTGAAGGTTCGGGTAGTGTCCGTAGAGCAAAGGCAAGGATGCTGAACATAAAGTTTGAAGGCCTAAGAATGAAAGATGATGAGACGATTTCTTCCTACAATGAGAGACTCTATGAGGTGGTGAATGAATTGCAATCACTTGGAGATCCAATTTCAAATATCAGGTTAGTAAACACAACCCTTCGTACTCTTCCTAGAAGACTTAATGGTAAAGTTTGTGTCATTGAAGAAGCTAGGAACACTGATTTGGTGAGTCATAATGAGTTAATGAGCATTTAAAAAACTTATGAAATGGATTTGTCTCAACAATATTCAGTATACGATAAAAAGGGTGTTGTTGTTTTCAAAGGAGAAACCTCTTCAAAATCTGGAAAAACTTCTGTTATTACTGAAATTGAACAGGTTGAAGATAGTGTTGATGACACTGATAGTATTGCATTTCTTACCAAAAATTTGAAACCTACCTTAGGCAAAAAGAGAAACATATCCTATTTTAACACTAAGTAAAAGATAGATTTTAAAAATTCCCCTCAAACTTCTGGTCGAAAGCCTTTTCAATGAAGAAACTATAAGTATGTTCATGAGTATAGAAAAAAGATCATTTGTGATGAGTGTACTTGTTATGGTCATTATGCAAGTGAATGTGCTAACACACTATTAAAGAAAATGATGAGCTTAACTGTTTCTTTGAGTGATGAAGATTCTGATGAAGAGATAAAGGATACAGATGAAGAACTTGCATTCTTATCTGAATGTGTGAGAGATGACTTCTCTGGAAGTGACTCAGATGTTGAACCCAGTGTGACAACCCCAGCAACAACATCAAACAGGTTTCAGTCTATTTTTTATTCTGATGAGGATAGTACTAATGCTTTCTATTCTAGAGCATGTACCTCACAAGAACCTTTAGAAATAAAGGTTACTGAACTTCAAAAAGAACTGAAAGCTGTCAATCGAGGTAATGAAGAGTTGATTGAAACTATCACAAGACTTGAGGTAAATCTCACAAAAAATGATCTTGAAATTTCTAAACTCCAAGAAAGGTTAACTGCTTCCACATTTAGTTTCAAAAAGTACTCTAAAGGTACAACTACTTTGAATGAAGCTTTGTCTATTGGAAAAACTGATAAATTAGGTCTTGGATTTTCTGAAAATTCTATCCCTTTTAGTTTTGAAAAACTTGTCACCTTTCTGAAACCAAATTCAAAAGTTTCTTCTAAAAAGTTTCCAAAACAAAGAGGCAAAAGAACTTTTATCTGTCATTATTGTTCAGTTCCTGGACACATTCGTCCTTAGTGTTTCAAACTAAAAGATGATTTACTTTCTGGAAAAGTGTTACCTGGAGTGTTACCGCACAAGTATTCACACGCATTAAAATCTGCATGGATTAGAAAACCCAAAGTGCTTTGCAATGTTGTTTGTACTTCTTTACAAGCATGTGTACCTGATTTATGGTATTTTGACAGTGGGTGTTCTAGACATATGACAGGAAATATTGAATACTTGAATGAATATGAAACTTTTGATGGTGGTAAAGTTATATATGGTGGTGGTTCTAAGGGTAAAATAGTAGGAAAATGAACTTCGAATGTTGAAGGTTTTCCAAAACTGAAAAATGTGCTACATGTTGAAGGTTTACGTGCTAACTTGATAAGCATAAGTCAGTTGTGTGATAATAATCTGCATGTGAAGTTTGATAAAAACTCCTGTTCTGTATTGGATGAAACTGATAAATGTGTAATGGTTGGTCATTGTTCTGCTGATAACTGTTATCTCATTGGTGACAATACTTCGTGCAACATTTCACAATCTGATGAAAGTGTTCTTTGGCACCGAAAGCTTGGCCATGTAAATTATAGAAATTTACAAAAATTGGTTAAGACAGAAGCTATTAGAGGGTTACATAAGCTCAGTTTCACAAATACACCTTTTTGTGGATCATGCGAAAAAGGTAAACAAGTAAAATCTTCACACAATATCACATCAATATGCACAAGTACTAGATGCTTGGAACTTCTTCACATGGATCTAATGGGTCCTATGGAGACAGAAAGTCTTGGTGGTTAGAAATACTCTTTAGTTGTTGTTGATGACTTTTCAAGATTCTCATGGGTTGAGTTCATTAGAGAAAAATCTGACACTTTTGAAATTTTCAAAATTCTTTACAAGTGTTTGAAAAATGTTTTTAATATGAAAATTAGTAGGATTAGAACTGATCATGGTAAGGAATTTGAAAAGGGCATGTTCACTGAATTTTGTGAAAAGAAAGGCATTGTACAACAGTTTTCCTCTCCTAAAACTCCACAGCAAAATGACATAGCTGAAAGAAAAAATAGGACATTTCAAGAAATGGCTAGAGTCATGTTAACTTCAATGAATGTGTCTAAAAGATTTCGGGCCGAAGCATTGAATACTACATGTCATGTGTCTAATAGAGTCCTCTTTAGACCGGGTTGTTCTATTTCTTCTTATGAGCTATTGCACAAAAGAAAACCTAACTTGAAATATTTTCACACCTTTGGATGCTTGTGCTACATTCTAAATAATAGTTACTTGTCCAAGTTTAATTCTAAGAGTGATAAAGGACTGTTCTTATGTTACTCTAAGAATAGCAAGGCTTACAGGGTTTACAATCTTAGAACAAGAACTTTGCAAGAATCTGTGAACATAGTATTCGATGATGTTTCAAATATTTCAGGTAAAAAGGTGGAAGAGGACATCTCTGACTTGCTGGAAATCACAAGTATCACTGAACCAGTGAAAAGTGTTGAACCAAAGGTGACAACATCTCCAGTAACATCAGATGCAGATTCAGAAGATGATGAGAATCAGTCACCCCGAACTACTGGACAAACCATTGTCCGTAGATGCAAGAAGGATCATCCTTCTTCACAGATCATATGTGAATCCTCTGTTGGTGTTCTCACAAGAAGAAAAGGTAAAATGAATGAGGTAGTACATTCAGTTTGCATGTCCAATACATGCACTCAGGTATGTACTCAAGGTTATTTTTCTTCTATTGAACCCAAAAATGTGTCTGAAGCTTTGAAAGATGAAAGTTGGATTAAGGCTATGCAAGAAGAACTTGAACAATTCACTAGAAATGACGTTTGGACTCTAGTACCTAGACCTTCAAACGTGAATGTAATTGGAACAAAGTGGATTTTCAAGAATAAGACTGATGAATCTGGTAATATAGTTAGAAACAAAGCTAGGCTTGTTGAACAAGGATATACACAAATTGAAGGAATTGATTTCGATGAAACATTTGCTCATGTTGCTAGGATAGAAGCTATTAGACTTCTATTATTTATTGCATGTTTTATTAGAATTAAATTGTTTCAAACGGATGTTAAGGCTGCTTTTCTAAATGGTGTTTTACTTGAGAAAGCTTTTGTAGAACAACCAAAAGGTTTTCTAGATCCATTTCTTCCTGATTATGTGTATAAATTGAAGAAAGCTTTGTATGGTTTCTAACAAGCCCCTAGAGCTTGGTATGATAGACTTAGTGATTTCTCACTACAATTTTGGATTCATTAGAGGAGAGGATGATAAACTCTTTTCATTAAGCATGATACTAATGGCTTCTTGATTACACGGATATATGTTGATGACATTGTATTTGGTGCAACGTCACAAGAATTAATTGATAACTTTGTGAAAGCTATGACTATTACATTTGAAATGAGCATGGTAGGTGACCTAAATCACTTTTTAGGACTCCAAATCAAACAAAGTGATAGTGGTATTTTCATTTCACAATGTAAGTATGCTAAAAACTTAGTGAAAAGGTTTGGTCTTACTGATGCAAAGCCTATGAAAACTCCTATGGGTACTTCATAGAAACTGTGCAAAGATGATGTTGGACAAAGTGTTGACGGCACTCTGTACCGATCTATGATTAACTTCCAGTAGACCTGACATTATGTATAGTGTTTGTGTGTGTGCCAGGTACTAAGCAAACCCCAAGGAATCTCACATGAAGGCTGTGAAGAGGATCATCAGATATATGAGTGGCATAAGTGACATGAGACTATGGTTTACAAAGGACACAAATAGCACACTAGTTGGCTATAGTGATGTTGACTGGGCTGGTGACTGTGATGATAGGAAAAGCACTAGAGGTGGTTATTTCTACATGGGTAACAATCTTGTTTCTTAACATAGTAAAAAAAAGTGCATTTCCCAATCCACTGCTGAATCTGAGTACATAGTTGTTGGTAGCTATTGTACACAACTCTTATGGCTTAAAAAAATGCTAGATGATTATGTGCTTGAGACAAATACATTGGTAATTTTTTGTGATAACACAAGTACGATCAACATTTCAAAAAATCCGGTACAACAGTCAATCACAAAGCACATAAGCATTAGACACCACTTTCTAAGAGATTTAATAGAAAAAGAGATAGTGAAATTAGAGTATATATCCACTGAAAAACAGATAGCTGACATTTTCACAAAAGCACTAGACTTTGAGAGGTTTTGTTCACTTAGAAAATCTCTTGGACTCTACATTCGTTGAAAATTTGTGTGTGACATTGCTCCGAGTGTTACTACACCTGAAGCAACACTACTGTATTCTTATTATTTTATGTCGTAATTGAGTAGTTCTGTAACTTATATTATTTTTGCTAACCATATTCTGACGTGATGTGATCTCAAAGGTTTCGTACTGGACATACACAACAAAAAGCACAAGTTCTAAAAAATCAAAGGCCTAAACATGCTGAGTAACTAGGCACACGGGACTGACAATCACGATGTGTTCTTTTCAAAAGGTTGTTTAGTTTCAAAAAGGAAAAGAAAAACACTCTTGAATGATCACTGAGTAATTAGGAACAAGGGGCTGACAACCACGATGTGTTCTTTTCAAAAGGTGATTAAATTCTTGAATATAAAAAGTGCATGAAAAATCCAAAAAGGATAATGTGTATATGTGCCTACATTATAAACCATAATTGATCTAAATCTCAGAATATTTTTATCATTTACATAATGAGTTATTAAATTATTTTAATTATGATAATATTGTGATAATTATGTGGTATTAAATAATTAATTAATTTAATTAAAGTGTTGGTTTTTTTAATTCCAATAACTACCCCATTTTCACCCACTTTCTATAATAACACATCATGGGTAGTTATTTAAATAATGGTGGATATTTTTCTCTTAATTAAACTGCTCCTAATCTTCGAAAATTTTCTTATAAATTGGAGTCTTTTATTATGTGTTACAAATGTGATTATGTGCAATTACATCCCTTCACTTGTGTTCGTGCATTAAATTTCTTTAAAATTCTTTTGAAAATCAAAAGTTACTTTTTGTTTCACTCATATCAATGAAGCATTAAAGGTCATCTATTCCATCTTCCTCACATACTCTCCTACATCAAACCACTGAAACACATTTAACCTCTAAAACTGAAAATCCCCTCATCACTCTTGCTACTATTGCTGAAAATATGACTGGCGATACTGCTCCCAATGTCCCTGCTTACGACACCAGCATCTGCACCTCCGGTTGCATCCACCATGACACCACCGACGACACTGAATGTACAGACACCATTTCCCATTCAAGTTGTTCTTCCAGCAGGTACATCTGATGCTCAACTTGAAACCCTAGCTTCTCAATTAGATGATGTTCCTATCTATAGAATGGAAGAAAATGTTGAATCCTCTGCTGCTAGTACTATTCATACAAGCAACT
Source organism: Prunella vulgaris (assembly GCA_026898435.1). NCBI lineage: Eukaryota > Viridiplantae > Streptophyta > Magnoliopsida > Lamiales > Lamiaceae > Prunella > Prunella vulgaris. The sequence goes on from JAPKLY010000296.1 coordinate 134,633, forward strand.
AATATTCCTATTGCTACTGAAAATGTTGAACGTAGCTGTGATAATGTGTCTGCTACCCCAGTACAAGTCCCATTTTAACAATCACCTACTCACCCGTCATCACATGTATCATCCCCATCCTCGTCACTACCTGTGCCCATTCTGTCCAAGGTCACAAAAGCCACAGGGAAAAGAAACATAGCACCAACCCGTAGGTCAAATAGGAATTTGAAAAAGACAGGTTTTGGTGATTCAAGCTCAAGAAAGAAAGACAATACTTCTATTATCATTTTTGATACTGACGAAGAGGCTGTTGATATCCCTACTCCAATGGAGGTTGATCAACTTGCCATTTCTGAGGACAATGTGACTATTGCTGAAATTTGCAAAGGACTAAAAAAGAGGAGAAAATTCAAAGCTACTGCTCCCAGTGTTGCCACCCCTGAAGCAACACTTGCTGCTGTTCCAGAACAGGGTGATCCAGAACCTAATCATAGCTCTTCAACATCCTCTGATGAACAATCTGGTGATGAGCCTGAAGCTGAGGAAACTGGTGAATAGGATGATGATGATGAATAGGCTATTGAAACTGATGAAGAAGCCAATGATGATGAAGAGGAGGACAATGCCTCTGGGGACCCATAAGAATCTGATGGTGATGATGAAGAGAATTCTGAAGCTGGTAGTGATGAATCTGACTATGATGTGGAGAACTATGGCACTGATAAGTTCTACTTCATTGACTCCAAGAGCCGATACAAGAAGTTTGCCAAAAAGGATGTGATACATGAGAGGAGGATGAACAACAAAGATCTTGAAGCATTCAATCTAATTCCCATCTTTGAGGAGAGGAGGCTGCTGCATACACTGAGGTACTCTAGTTCATTCTGTAGTACATGAATTTGTGAATTCTATGCCCATATATGTTCTACAATGATGAATAGTACTAGTCCAAAGTATGGTAGAATGTTCTTTAGAGGATCCATTTATGGTATATCTCCTGCCACCATTAATGAATTTCTTGGAACTGTTAATACTGATAATGTTGTTGAGGAGACTGACATGGATGAGATCACTTGCTCTATCACTGGTGGAATTCTGACAAAGTGGCCCAAAAAGTTGTTCACACCAAGCTTGACTAGCTTGCACTCAATTCTTCATAAGCTCTGTGTTTACAACTGGATGCCTTCCTCCAATACCACAAGAGCCACTACTGAACATGCTTGCCTGGTCTACAAAATTGGTAAGAACCTGCCCTTTAACCTTGGTGAGGTTATCTATGAAAACATGGTTGGGTTTGGTGGTAGAGTGTCCAAGATTGGAAAGATGCCATATCCTGCTTTAATTCATGGGCTGTTGATGAATCAAGTAGCTACTAGGACTGCTGGAGATCATTTGTCCACTCACCCATTGATTCTTGGTATTGCTAAGCCCCTGCTAGAAGGAAATCGTGTGATTGATCTACCTTACAACCCTCCTGCTACTGCATCTGCCTATGTCCCTGCCACTGATGAACCGAATGTTGCCCCTACTGTTGGCAACTGTCCTGCTCGCACTGCACCTACTTCCACATCTGGTGAGGTAGTATCTGTTACTGTTCATCGCAGGTACATTGAAGAACAGACTGCTGCTCTTGCCAAGCAAGTCTCACAGCTCAGACTCCAAGCTACATCTCTTAACAGACAGGCTGATATACTTGAAGAGAGGAGCATATTTTGGAAATCTCTCCTATCCACATCCACAGGGGGAGAAGTACCAACTGATGCACCAATTGAATCTGCTGCTGTGAAAGCTCTGGATCTGGTAATGTTGTGATTGAGGATATAACCGATGAGGTTAATGCTGCTACTGGCAATGATGTTCCTAATGTTCCCATCCCTGAGGCAACACCTGCAGATCCTGTCAGTGCTGATGCTGATGCTACTGATGTTGCTACTTAGGGGGAGTTCTTAATATTAGGGGGAGATTGCTGCTGCAGGAGTTAACTGTTTAACTCTACTCTGATCATAAACTCGGATCCCACTAACATTGCTAACTATTTGAAGTTGATGTAACCTGAATACTAATACTTATTCTATCCTTCTGACTCTGATATTGTTCCTTTTGTTTTGATGTTGAACTGATAGCTCTTAGGATGTCTTTCCCTCTGTTATTCCTGAAGAAATTGTTGTGCGTTTATCATACTCTGATTAAATGTGCACCATGTTCTTATCTATAATTGCACTGTACTCAAACTAACAACTGTTGTGCCTTTGTCATACTCTGATTTTGTGAGCATCAGGTTGAGTGTTTGTGGATAGGTGTGATGGGGGGAGATTGTTGATGTGAGTGTTGAGACCTGTGCTGATCACATCTGGAATCATACTCATCCTCCAGGATATTCGTTCTAACGACAACTTTTTAGTGTTGTTCGAATTGTCTTTGCTATCATATAAGGTCAACATCCTTCAGGAAACATGTTCTAGCGATTAACTGCTTAATGTTGCTTGAATGATTGTCCTTGGTGCTGTCCCTGGTCAATAACGGTCAATGGCGGCTATTCTCTTGTCCCAGAATATTCATGATATACCTGGAAGGATCTGGAATATCTGGAAGGACCTGGAATCAAAGGAACCCAGAGTTAAAGGAAGGAAGTTACATGGAAGTTACCTCAACTCCTACAAAAGTGGATCTCAACCTCTCTCCATGATATCCATTTCATTGATGGACGGATCCACATTTCAACTCTGTAAATAGATGAGGAATACGTCTAAAAACCAGGAGAGAGACCCCACATTACATACTGAAGCATAGTGCATTTATAGGAACCTATTTTATGGTTTTAGTGTAGTGTTTTCACATGTGTTGCTTACATTCTGTACAACACTGTGTATAGTATTATCCCATACGTTTTGCTGAGCTGTTCACAGGTAATGGAAGTTTGTGCTGGAAGTAGGCTTAGACTTTACAATCTAGGTTTGCCATTTGGGAACTTGTTTGGATATTTTATCAAATTTTATGTTTGAGATTTGGAAGGAATGTTTCCAAGTCTTGAATTTGATTTTGTTATCACTTTTTCCAAGTCAGTCATATTTCAGCCTTGAGGCCGCCACAAACTAATTTAGTTTGTGGGAAGATTGAGTAAATCCTTGTGTTCAAGTCTTCCGTTGTTTACTTATTCTCTCTACGTTATTCTGAATACATTAAGTGTTGTCTTGAGTGTCGACCACACTTCGAACAATACTTCAACTCAATGGTACCACATATTTCACAATTGGGATACTAGAGCCATCAAGTACCCCTTCTAAGTTTAAAAACAATCTACAAGATTTTTGAACAACAAAGGTTACAGCTGTACACTACAAAGTTTACAGCTGTAGGTTTCTTGAAAATTTTTAATAGAAAAATAAACAACTTGTAGATATTATCTGAGGGGTTTTCACACTTAAGAGTGTGTTGAAAAACCTCTAACTGTGCATCGAAAAAATAGTATAAGTGTTAATGAAAAACAATATGAAAAATGGAGTTTACAGCTGAGTGACTAGAGAGTCTATAGGTGTAGATTTATGCAATTTTAAGGCAAAGGTGAATGTAACAGTATGAAAATAAGCAGTAAGCAGTAAAATAAGTAAATAATTAAGATAAGTAGAAACAACAGAGTTTATAAGAATAAGACCTTCTACATCTACTATTACACCACTCAGGTGCCAAAATTCACTAAGAAAAGTTCGATCGAATTCAAGTATTTCCCCCTCAGAACTAGGTCTCACAAAGATCTCTAATCTAAGTAAAAGAAAAATACTTAGCCTATTCACTAAGAACACAAACTTACTAAGAGTTTAAAGTACCTCATTAAGAGAAATCTACACAAAGTAGTATAAAAGTAAAAAGTGTGAGGGAACAAAAAAATGATTCCTTTTATGAAATGCTAACCAACTATCTTATGAATCACAAAGAAAATATGTTTCTGAAGAACTCTCTCAGAGTGTGTTGGCTGCAGATTAGCTTAGTACGAATGCTTGAATTGCTCGAGTTGTTGTTGTTGCTTCATTTGAATTCATCCTCTATTTATAGTGGAAGAGGTGTGTTTTATCCGTTAGAAATTTAAAATATTGAATTCTGGATAAGGCTCCTCTTTCTTTCTATAAACCTCCACATGTGTGAAGTGGTCCTCCTTCACACAGAATAGTACTGGTTGTACTATTTGTCTTTATTCACAAATTGTGGTTTTAACCTTCAAATAAACTTTATTAACCCTCTAGACTTCAGAATAAAATCATCCTTAAGTACTCCTTTGTGAGTGCGAAAATCTCTTCACTAATCTGAGCTATAAGGGTCTTGTTAATATCTTGATTTGTTGATCTTGTACTTGATTCCTCCAACGTTCCTTAATAGTTGTAGGATTTTCTTAACTCCTGTAGCTTTTATTTCTGCAATCTTCTTCTTTCAGCTGTAGGATTAACCTTACAGTTGTAAGGTCTTTTCCAGCTGCAAGTTGATCAACTCTACGGCTGTAGACTTTCCTTTTAAACTGTAAAGTTCTTGAAACTCTGACTCCTGAAAATGTTAGTCCCTACAAGTATATACAAGTATTTTGCTATCATCAAAATATTTTCAAAATAAGGTTCAAACACAATATTTAAAAGGGGCTAGATTAGACCTAAAACAAAAATATGAATTTAAATATAATTGCCAAAATTAAAAATTATTATTCCAAAAATAGAAAAATAATGCTAATGGCTTCTAAAATTTTAATTTAGCCCAAGGCCCACCTAGATCATTACGTAGTACGCAAGGAGTTTAATAAGAACTGTCGTTTCGCTTTCTAAATGTGTACATTATATATTGATTATTTACATGATTTACATTATTATTTATATGATTTACATTATTTTTACGTATGTTATTGTTACATGATTATTTTGGATTATTAGATATTTATATTATTGACATTATTTAGATTATTGATTATTTTATATTGTTTAGATTATTTAAGATTGTATAGATTATTGAAATTTTAGTTGATTGACATTATTTAGATTATTGAGATATTGTTGATTTAATTGGATGTTGCTGATTATTGAGATTATTAGATTATTGATATTATTGATTATTGTTTGATTATTGATTATTGAGATTATTGTTTATTTTAGATTGTTTAGATTATTTAATATTGTTTAGATTATTAGATATTGATATTATTGACATTATTGAGATTTTTGTTGATTGAATTGGATGAATTGTTGATTATTGAGATTATTGTTGATATTTGTTATATTGATATCTGTTAGTTTATTGATTATTGATATTTGTTAGATTATATTTGATTATTAATATTTGTTAGTTTATTGATATTGATATTTGTTATATTGATTTAGGTTATTTGTTAGTTTATATTGATATGAATTGATTATTGTTTATTGATGTTTGCTAGTTTATTGATGAAATATGTTTATTATTTGATCATGAATTGATGATGTTAGGTTTATTATTGATGAAATAGGTTTATTATAGAATCATGAATTGATGAATTCAAGTTGAATATTGTTGATAATAAATGAATGTTGGTCCGGAAACGAGTAAATCAGTGTAAGGGGGGGGGGGGAGGTGGAATACACTGATGTCAGATTTTTCGAAAATGGTCTTACACACTTAGTCAGGAAGATCCTAATATTTCTCACTAAATTGACAGTCCGCAGGGACAGCAGGGACGAATAAATAAGAAGTCAGAAAGGCTGAGTATGAGTGTTGTGCTCGGAAGCTCAGTAGAGATAACAAACCTACTGACTGCTCTGAAGCGAGTCAGTTGGACTACTATCTCAGTAAGCTAGAGTACGTGCAGAATGTGAGCCCTTAGATTCTACTCTTTTTAATTTCTGATAACGTGTTTTCTCTGACTATACTTAGAAAGGTAGTTAAGGCTGGTGCACAAGATTCAGGGTCAGAAGATTTGAGTTCTCATGACTTTTAAAAGCTTATGCAAATGCTCATTTTATAATGATGACAATTATGATCCTGAACAAGTACGTAAATCAGCACACAAAGGGGCTTTTTAACGTGGTTCGGAGATAACCCACTCCTACGTCCACGACCTGATTTAACAGGAAGTGATCCTCTTCCACTGAGGATCAGAACTTGTTTTTAACGTGCCTAAGTGCACGAATAGCTTCCTTCCTCTCTAAGGAACTTAGCCCCTGGGTGGTTTTACAAGTCCCAGTCCTTCCTAACCAACATTCCTTACAACCAGAGAGGTTTGGTGTTCTTTTTCCAACTAAGGATAGCTCTAGCAATACAAATTAATGCTAAAGATAAGAGCTATCAATCTAAGCAAGTACAGAGTGAATCCTACTACAACATTAGGGAAATTTAAAACTTCACAGTGTTGTTCAAAGTATGCTTTAAGTGCTTGGATTCTTGGGAATGCTTTCGCTTGGAAATTTCCCGTAACCTTGAATGGGTGCAAGGTCCTCTGTATTTATAGGCAGATTTGAAATAGATCCGTTGGAGGAGATCAACCCAAATCTTCCTATTTTAGGGTTGTTGCAGGCTAGATGTACTAGTTGACCTTTTTCCTGTCACGCCCCAATTTTCATAAACAGCGGAAGTCTTACTTATAATTAATAATTTGGAAAATACCTTTTAGGACGTGATCTAACATGCTTGGAATAAATTTTTCTTTTCTTTTTAAAACCTTAGGACTAAAAATCAGAATATCTTCATGAATTAAACAACGAAATCCTAAACATAGGATACATGCCTTCAAATAATAAAATACTATCTGTCATGCGACTTTATTTCAATTAAATATAATTCATATGCAAACCTAACTTATTCTACTATCCTGCAGCATATATAACATCAATTAAACATATAATATCATCTAAAATTTTCGTGAACAGCAGCAACATTGAAAAACTCAAAATTCATGCAGGGGGTGTATTTATCAAAAACTTGTGTGCACAAACAGCCTTCTAATTATTTCAAAATTCTTATTTCTTTAATACCTATCATCTTACCACGCTTTTCATAACTAACAAATACTCAAATAAATCATATAACACATATTAAAAAGAATTACCAAGAAAGCTCCACTTATCTCATATAAAATCATATCATAGGAAAGTTAAAGGACTAAAATGACCCTAGACTTATACTATTAATAAATTCGTGAAATTTGGCTAACATACATAATATTTTAATTACTCCAAAGACATCAAGTAACAATAGAACAATTAGTCATGCGTCTATTTCTAAAAATCTAAACTCACAAATTCATAAACACTCAAAGATTTCATATTTTCAACATAATTTCAGCAGTGCGTCATCAACGAAATAAATCAATCTAAAATACTTAAGTTACTGGAAAAATTCCATAAAAATTCATGTAGGTTTCTGACTACCTCTATTATCCATCTATAATTTTACCAAATTTTATCCTTAACTGACTTTTATAAAAAATTTTGCGAGATTCGAAAATCTCCACAAACTGCCACATATTTTTCAAATAATCATAACTAATTCGTTATAACTCCAAATCATGCGATTCAAGATGCATTGGAAAGCTAATTAAAAAACTGTAACCGAATATCGAATTTAATTTACGAAAACGTTGAATCACGAAACCGTAAAATCCCTTAAAACTTACTGGAAGCCAGAAACACATCAAATCCTACACATGCAAAATACTAAAACTTATATTTAATAATTTCATAAAATATCAAATATATCTAACATGCATCCTAATTCACCTTTCATGACTCATAAATCAAATAGGAATAATATTTATTGAAAACATATCTTGTAATTAATTAAATTCCATGTACCAAATTAAATCATGAACATGCAAATCAAATTCTTCAAGAAAATAATCTTAAAATAAAATCTTTGCAAAACAATTAGAACAATAATTTGCAACTCAATCAAACCAACAAATGGCACTCAACTTTGTCCAATAACTTTATACTTTTCATATCCCATCCACACGCCTCCTCCGCTAGCCTCCTCGTCCCTTACTCGACATAATCTGAAAAAAATAGTTTGGTGAAAGGGGTGAGAAATTATAAATAACTCTCAATGGGGAAACGTTAGTTCGAAGTCTAAATATAATGGACATGCGTACATGAAAACATACCATACATACATATTGAATACGACTTAACGCATCTGATTGAATACGACTTAACGCATCTGAATGAATACGACTTAACGCATCTGATTGAATACGACTTAACGCATCTGATTGAATACGACTTAACGCATCTGTTGACACTACAAGGTTTCCCTTTAGTATCCGTGAATCTTGTTGGTACTAAAAGCACCATTCTCTTAGCATATAAACATATAAACACATCGACATAGTATTTAAAAATCGAACTAAATACCACTTTTCTCCGTAGGATCCCCACCTTGACTTCTTTGAAAGAGAAACGGTTTGTGTGTGTGTACGTCCGGCTTTCTAATCCTTGAGATGATCCTCCAAATTTTCTTCCACAAGAACTCGAATTCTCTCAACTCTAACCTCTAAAACTCTCGGATTTTACTCTCTATATGATTCATGAAAATTAGGGTATGAAAGTATGAAGTTTGGCTATCAAGAAGGGTCATATAAATAGGTGATGAAAAGATATAGGGCTATAATAATATCTTATGATTATGTGAAGATGGTGAACGAAATTTATGGCTTAGATATGAGTAATATTGGCCGAAATCTAGTATGAAAGGAATTATAATGGTTCATGAACAAATCTTGAAGATATCTTGGAAATATTGGGTGATGACTGAAAATTATAGGACTAGAATTAATAAATCTTGGATTGAATCTTTGGAATAATATCTTGGATGAATATAGGATGGTGGTTAACGAAATTATAGGCTTGATTAAGGTATCATGGACGAAAATATGGGTTAGATATGGTATCTTGGCCGAAAATGAAGATGTGGAAAATATGTCGTAACATATCTTGGAACATTCTTGGGAAATCTTGGTAATCTTTCTAATATCTCCAATATCATAATCTAACAACCTCGAGACTTCATAATATTTAATTTCTAATGCTAATTTTCGAAAATATACATAAGGAAAACATAGTATCTCTCTTAATAAAATATTAAGGAATCTAACTAACTCTAAATCTTGATCTCCCAAAAATACCCTCATACTTCTAACAACTTTCGAATTTCCTCTCTCCTAAAAGTATTCCTTCTCTAAATTTAATCCTCATAATAATATATAATCCAAAAATAATAAGTCCTCAATTACTATTTTACCCTTAAAAGATTAATATTTAAAGGACTAAAAATCTTAATGGACTATACCACAAAATAATACTCCTATTCTTTAAAATATTAAAGTCCTAGTCTAGAAGTCCAAAAGTAATATTAATCGGATCAACTAATACTAAGCAAGAAAATAAAACTCAAACTTAAGAACTTAAAGGATTAAAAACTAACTCTCTAAAAAGGTAGGCACAATCGGCACTCTTCACAAGGTGACCGACTACTTCTTCTAGTGGACTAAGTCTACCCTTAGCTTGCCGCATCAGCTTAATTATCCTCTAAGTAAATATCTTCTAGAGAAATCTAATGCTACTTCTCCTTAAAAAAAATGCTAATCCTTATTCTTGCCAATATTACTTACCTCAATAAATAAATCTTATACTTAATAAATTAATCCCACAATTAAAACCAAATTCAAATCTAGATCCTTAATTAATCACCAATATTAATACCTTAACTTAGTAATTGAATTAATCCTCCAACAAATTAAATCTCAACTTAAATCTTCACAATTATTCCCAAAGATACACTAAATATTCCTCAAATAATTTCAGAGATTTAACCTCAAAATATCCAATAAATAAATACCAAATATCATCTCTCCAAATAAATATATCCTAGATACTTATAATATCACTCTTGTCCATAAATAATACTCCTAACTTTTGCAAGTAACATTTAACACCTAGCAATAAAATCTTAACTTAACTCCTTACATATCTGACAAATATAGTTTAACCTTGCAACATGCACCTTTATCCGTTGAGAGTAATACCTTAAAGTCCTAACATTATTCCTTCGCTTAAAGTCCAAATAATTCCGATAATAATATCTTGATATTTATTTTCAAGAAAATCTAAACCTTGGATATTTTCTTGTTCTATAACCTTTCATATAAAATCCAAATCGAGATCCCTTAAAGATTTATTCCTAATTTCTTGATCCAAATCTTTAATCACATATCCTAGTCAAAATCCCATATAAATTCATTCTTATCTCTAAATAACAAACTCACTAAATTACTCCTATACCCTTAATAAATTGGTACTTAATAAATCCTAATTTTCTCAATCCAAATTGAATTATAACACTTAATAACCAATCAACTAAAATCCTCTAAATCCTTAAATTAAATACTTAATTGGATCATATCTTAATTTGGCTCTCTAACTTTTAATTCACATACTAAAGCCCAAAATTATCAAGAACTTAATCTTAATTCCCAAATACTCAAATCAACTTTAATAACTTAATCATCAGAAAAATTAACACTTAAGGCTCGTGAAAAACTTAAAGAACTAAAGCATAATATTTAATCCTACGCGCAACTTAACTTTAAAACCTCAAATGCGACTTATGAATTATAACTTGAATCCATTTATGCTGGGCGTGACATTTCCAATGCTTAATCTGGAAAATTTTGTGCCGCCGCCAGCAACACTAAGACGCATTGAATGCCGCATTCATTGCTGCGCAGACTTCGTACATGCGTGTCGACTGTCGATTGGCTCTCCGTACAAACGGTTAGTTATTCGACTGACACTCTGTCCTTCCTCGTACATTTAATCTCCGAGTTTCTTGTTACTCAGGATAAATGTTTGTCTTTAATAGAGTCTACTGACATTCTCTCTGTGTCAGCTGTTAACACAAATGTCAACTTGTTCCATAGCATAGGTAACCTTTTTGCTTCGGACTTACATGTATCAGTAAATGATACAATGCCCAAGTCAGGTGTTATGAGCATTAAGCTCAGCCTGATAGGTTACCTTGCCCTTCACTGACTAAGTTCTGGCCTGAGCATGTTTAGTGTACTAAGTAGAAACATCAGTCAGTGGAAACTTCCGGATTGTCTTCAGGATGGACCTTCAGGTCTTCGGACTTCAGCTTCAATTCAGGCAATCTTCAGACTGACTCTGACCACTTCAGGGTTAGTTGCATATGTGACCTTAGGCAATTGGGTCGACTCCAATATTCTCCAGTCTTCAACACGTTCCCCCTAAACTGAATCCCTAACCTGACTAATCCTGATCTAGACAATCCTGACAACTGTACTTAGGCAAATCATCAGGGGTTTTGGGATCTAATCAAAATACTCAAATTGTCCTAATAATTTTCCCCTTTTTGATTATGCCAAAACTCTTAAGCAAATTCCTAACCATCTATACAATCAACCGACAAAGTCAGTGAAATAGCTCAGCACCTCCTGACAAACTAGGCATTTAGTCTATATATCATGGAAACAAGGAAAGGGTTATTACATTCTTGATAAGGATGCAGGAAAGTAAAGTTAGGAGCAACTTGAAGTTATACTCAGGAAAACAAATAACTTCATTAGATATTCAGAGAAAGGTACTAGAGTTCCTAAAGCTATTACAAAGGTTTTCCTTACAACTAACTCCTGAAACTCTATTCTTCTTCATCCCCATTCCACTTGGTGCATGGAATCTCGTACATGTCCAACACTTGGAACAAGATCTGATCCATCCTGCTCCAGTCATTAAGGGCGTTCACAACTCTGCCAATCCTCACTGCTTCCTCCTGAATGGCTGGCCTATCCAGCTGCTTGGACTTCCCGTGGAGAGGTGGCTGATACTTGATGAATTCCGGAGGAGCGATCTCTACACCTGCAGTGTCAGTAAATCTGATAATATCAATCCAGAGATCCGGGTGCTCCTCTGACATTCTGTGATGGAGGATGACATCTTTGTCTTCCTTCAGGTCGTCCCAGACCCCCACCACATAGTACAAGTATGACCATCGATTCTGGATCGGAATCCAGCTTTCCAACATCTCCACCGGAACGAATTCCTCGACCATCTTCGCCTGAGGATGGCCTTGATTCGGAGCAACCACCAACTTCCTTGGGGCCTTCTTCCGAGATCTTGAAGCAACTTTCTTCTGCTTCTCAATCTGCGAAGTTAGGTACTCCGCAGTGTCCTTTAATCTTTGGATCTGACTGAGCAGTGAAATCTCCCTCATCTTCGCATGCAGCTCCGACTCACTCATCTCCTTCTTCTTGTTGGTTGACCCCGGATATATTGCTTCCTCCATCTCCGTGAAAAATGGATTTAGGGAGGGATCCACAGAGGACTGCCTTTCCCTCTTTGGATCTGATTCAGGTTCAGCAGGGTTCTCTGCCTCAGCAGTAGCAACGGACCTCGTTCTCTTCCTTTCAGCAGCTTTCAATTAAGGGGGGGAGTTCTTCTTCTTTCCTTTGCCAATTTGCTTTCCTCCTTCCCCCCTTTTGGCATCATCTTCATTTATTTTGCCAACTACTTCCTCTACTGACTGCGCAAGGATTTTGAATTCGTTGGCCATATCATGCTGCCTGCTCTGAACTTGCTCAACCTGACCACACATCACCTTCAGATCAAGACTCAACATCTAGATGGCCTCATGGTGCTCCTTCTTTAGTTGAGACTCCAGAACTCCAAATGTTGACTTCACCTTCGCAGAAGCCGCATTACTGACTTCTGTTTTAAGCTGATCCACTATAGACTCCAGAGCACTCTGAGCTTGCTTTATCTCCACTGAAATTTCACTCCTGATTTCAGCCTTCACATCCTCCTTAAGCTGAGCCAGCCTAGCATCGATCAGTTGATTCATCCACTCTTCCATCTTCTGATCGATGAGATTGGTCTTCTTTGAGTCCTGCTCAGCTAAGGCGTCAAAGGTCAGCTTCTTGCAAGCGTTGAGAGCATCCGAAGCTTGCCCGACGATAGTGGCAACCTCTACAGCATGATTGGTTCCAAGGAGTGAAAGTCCATCAACAATCTCCTGATCCATCCGAGCTAGATCCAGATCCAGCTTCTTCAGGAAATCATTGATCAAGTCAGCATAGAAACCCATCCGATGAGTCTTTGCTTCAACCAAGATCACCCTCCTATGCATATTGTTCAGAGCTCGTGAGGAGTTAGTAACCCACAAGTTCTGCCTTTAGATCCTTCCACTCGGAACACAGACAAGATCAAACGGACCCTCTCCAGAAGCCTTAGCAGTCCCGGGTCCGGGGAGTTCTTCATTGGCCGGTGCACTGATCCCTTCAGTCGCACCTTGCTGATCAATTTCAGCAATCACAACCACCTCCGTCTCCTACACTTCCTTCTCCTTCTCCGTCTCCACAACCTGAACAACTCCCTTATCAGCCCCTGGAACTATAGCCAGTCCCATCCCTTTTGCTTTAGTCGGCTCAGCGGCAGCGACTTCCGGATAGATATTCCTGACTGTTTGCACGAAGTTAGGAACCTTGACAAGTTGATTCAGGGAATTGACTTCGAAGGCATCGAAAAGTGCTGCCCCCTCATCAGCAAGCGTATCCCATCTTTTCTTTTCGCCAAGAATGGTGAGCTCAGAAAATGTTGCTCTACAGATCAGAGCATATGTGCGTAACTGCACCAGTTCCTAACGCTGAGCATCTGTAAGATAAGGGAATTGCCTTTCCACCAGATTGGAGGCCTGATTCCAGGCCAGGATTTCAAAATATGTCAGGATGGCCTGGTCAGGAGCTCGAAACCTCCATGGAGCCTCAGTCTGCTCCTCCTTTTTCTCATCCACCTTCATCTCTTCATCCTCCTTTCCTCCCTCCTCCTTCTTCTCTTCCACTCCTTCAGCAGAAGGTTCCCCTTTTCCTTCCTCAGAACGTACCTCAACGTCCTGATACTCCGCAACCACCGAGTGTATCACATCATCTGCTGTATCATGATCATACACACAGGCTGGTGCTGAAGGTGCGATCTCCGGAATGGCAGTAATAGGGTCCACCTCTTGAATAATCTCATCACGGTGCCCTTCAGGATCCGCTTGCTGAATCACTTTCTCCTTCTCTTCCTCCGGCGTCTTGGAGTCAGCTGCCTTCTTAAACTTGAAAATCAGAGACTGCTTTACCTTGGTCTCAGAAGCCTTAGATGTCTTTTCCTCAGCTGGTATAGGGACTTTCACCTCAGCAGGCTTGCTCACCGGAGCCTTCACCTCAGCCTGCTTGTTCGTCTGAGCCTTGACTTCAGAGGTCTTGCTCGCCTGAGCCTTCTTTGAGGTCTTCTTCTTCTTCCCAGCATCATCAGATACTGATCGGAAGAGGATAACCCGGACAGGAATAGGAATGGCATGAGAAAGGTCGACATCCCCTACGGTCATCAAAGAGAGCTTGGTTCCGTAATGCATATGCTTCTTGAAGGATTCCTGCCCTTCAGGAGAATATTCTATCTTCTTTGTTTCCACAATCAGCTGCTGAAGGAAATACTCCTCCCAGTTGAGCTTCTGATCACCACCATGTTGCACAGCCTATCATGATATTCAGTTTGGGCCTCGAAATCTGCTCCAACCCACCAATGTAACCCATCACACTCTGACTTGTCTGATCAAAGAAGTGCCTGGGCGTTGTCCTGAGCACGGATTTGTTCAACCTAGCATTCACCAGATGCACTCTGTCACACCGAAAGTTTAGGCAGTCTTGCTCATGCCCCATCCCATACTCATGGGGGACTTTGCCAGTGCAAGGAAGATCAAAGGTGGCTTTGATCAATTTCCTGACATTAACAGTGGTCCACTTCCTCTGAATCACTATTTCTCCCCTCACAACAGTACTGTATGACGTTGGGATGTAGGTTTTCCACTCACCATTCTTGTTCTCCTTCATCTTCAAATAAAAGGCAGCAACAAGACGAGGGTAGAGGAGGTTTGGCTTCATGGTGACCCAGTTGAGAATCCCAGCATTCTCAAAAAATTCACGAACGAGGACAATTTCTGGGTGATTTGAGGAGAAGTCTACAACAGGCTCAAAAGTAACCTGTTCCCTCAAATGATAAAGATTATCAAAGAAAGAGTTTGCAGATGGAGATGCCATTGATGAATGCTTGGAAGAAAATGAGTTGCACAGAGAGAAATAGCAAGAAAATATTTAAGGTGCGTAAAGGACGCAATGACAATACAATCTTTTATTTATACTAAAAATTAAGTTTAATCAGACGGCTCAGATGACATGATCTTAGAAATTCAACGGTTGAGATTAATGTAGAAAAATGCTTGTACGTGGATTGAGTTGTTCTAGTTTCCAAAGATCATAATTTGAAAACTTTATCAGAAACCGTTCCAGCCCACTTTGCATTAAATGCGCGTCAGAGCATGTCCGCATTTAATTCAAATAATTACATTAAATAATAACTGAATATGAAATGAATGGTTGGGATTGTAAAATAAAAATCTTTGATTTGACAATACGACAGACAAGATCAAGAGATGATGCAACCAAGATATGATGACTAAATAAATCAGGAAAACGTACCAGTCAGTCAGATATAGTCATCTGACTGATACCACTTACGAACTATCAGGGTGACAAGTCCTGAATTCCGTGTCCTGAACCTTAATCATCCTAATCTGAACATATCCTCTTAACGTCTGTTCCCCCTGATAGCCACCCATCTTCTCTCTACAAAACCTTCCTCCTGATTCTTAGTTAGTCATTCCCCCTGACCTTGTTCACTCCTGAACTAAGATTCTAACTGAATCTTCTAAGCCTGGGTCAAGGAGTCCTAACTCTACTGACAACTCAACAAACATGGTTTCAGGAAAAGCCTTAGTCATGATGTCAGGTCTTTGTTTGTTAGTAGGGATCCTCTTCATCCTTATATCCTTCTTCTTAACATGATCTCTTATAAAGTGATGCCTGATGTCTACATGCTTACACCTTGTGTGTAAGACTGGGTTTTGGGATATGGCTATGGCACTGTTATTGTCACAATAAATTGGGACTTCAGTGGCCTCTACTTGGTAGTCTTTCAGTTGTTGTTTCAACCAAAGAATTTGGGAGGAACAACTGCCTGCCGCCATATACTCTGCCTCAGTTGTAGACGTTGCAACACTTGTTTGTTTCTTGGAAAACTAAGAGATCAGTTTGCTCCCTAGAAACTGACATGTGCCTGTAGTTGATTTCCTATCAATCCTACAACCTCCGTAATTAGCATCAGAGTAACCTGTCAGTTCTAGGTTGTCATCAGAGGGATACCAAAGTCCTAAATTGACTGTACCCTTCAGGTATTTCAGAATCTTTTTGGCACTCTCTAGATGACTCTTCTTTGGATCAGACTGATACCTCGCACAAACTCCAACTGCATAGGTGATGTCAGGATGAGTTGCAGTCAGGTACAACAATGAACCAATCAGTGCCCTATATTCAGTCTGATCTACTGAGGTCCCTTCCTTTTCAGGATCCATCTTCTCGTTTGTGTTTATGGGAATATGTGAGACTTTGCTGGACTGAACTCCAAAATTCTGAATCAGGTCCCTCGCATACTTGGACTGATTGATGAAGATTTCGGAGTCAGTTTGCCTGACCTGAAGACCTAAGAAGAAGTTCATCTCTCCTATCATTGACATCTCAAACTTCCCCATCACCAGCTTTGAGAATTTCTCACAAAACCTCAGGTTCGGCGAACCAAAAATAATGTCATCGACATAAATTTGGACCAAGAGAATGTCTTCCCCTTCGCATATCCTGAATAGGGTCCTGTCCACTGTTCCTTTCACGAACCCGTGGTCGATCAGGAATCGGGAGAGCGTATCATACCAAGCTTTAGGAGCTTGTTTTAGGCCGTAAAGTGCTTTCTTCATGTGATACACCTTATCACCAACTTCAAACATAAGAGGTTGCTCCACAAAAACCTCCTCGTTTAGAATTCCATTCAGGAAAGTGCTCTTTACGTCCATCTGATACACCTTAAACTTCTTAAATGTTGCATAAGCCAAGAACAGCCTGATTGCCTCTAACCTTACGACCGGAGCGAAGGTCTCATCATAGTCGATCCCTTCAGCTTGAGAGTAACCCTTTGCCACCAGTCTGGCCTTGTTCCTGACAACAATATTTTTCTCATCCCTCTTGTTCTTGAAGACCCACTTGATGCCAATCACATGTTGATGCCGAGGTCTATCAACTAACTCCCAAAACTGATTCCGCTCATCCTGCATGGCCATGATCCAAATGGGGTCAGCAAGAGCTTTTTCTAAGTTCTTAGGTTCCTGATCAGACAGGAAATAACAAAACATAGTGCTCTCGCCACGGAACAACCTTGTCCTGACCCCCTCATTAATATCACCAATGATATCTGCAAATGAGTGATCAGAAAGCCAATGCCTCCAACTGACTGGAGCACTGGGAGCAGCTGCTGACGTTCCCTCACCTGATCTTGAAACATTAGTCTCAATAATAGGCAAAGAAGTAGAACGAGCAAGAACAGGGGACATTGAGTCATTCCCTGAGGGTTGACCAATGTCAGGGACATTGTTTCCCCCTACAGAGTTGGACTCAGTAACTGTCTCAGGTACATAAGCTTCATCACCAACAGTCCTTACCTCAGGTTAAGTCTGTGCCTCCGTTTGAGACTCAACATTCTCTGAGGCTAGGGATTGCTGAGGGTTGGCCTGAGGTCCATCCTGATCGTCATCATCATCCCATCCCATGGGAGCATGCACAAGCTTGACCTTGATCTCAGGATTTTGCCTTAAGCTCAGTCTTGTTACCCTCTTGGTAACCCCTCGGTGTCAGGACTTGGAACCTGTTTTCTACGCACTGATGCAGTTTCATCAAACATAATATGAGGTGTTTCATCCACACAAAAGGTCCGACAGTTGTACACCGTGAAGGCTTTGCTGACTGAGTAGTATCCTCAGAACACTCCCTCATCAGACTTGTTATCAAAGGCTTTCAGCTGGTCTTACCCTTTGTTCAGGATGAAACACTTACACCCAAAGATATGGAAATAGGAGATGCGAGGTTTCCTCTTGTTCCACGTTTCATAGGGTGTCTGAGCATGTTATTTGTTCAGCATAGATCGGTTCTGAGTGTAGCAGGCAGTGTTGATTGCTTCAGCCCAATACTTCTTGGGCAGTCCTTACTCAGCCAATATGGTCTGAGCAGCTTCCTTCAGGGTCCGGCTCCTTCTCTCAGCTACTCCGTTCTGCTGCGGAGTCCTAGCTGCAGAAGTCTCATGAGCAATACCAAGGTTAGTACAAAAATTAGTTATATAAGAGTTAATAAACTCCGTTCCCCGATCTGATCTGATCTGATCCTGACGATGCTCTGACCCTATTTAGTACTCAGTTTCCTGAGTAACTCTGGAAGCTTGACCTGAGTCTCCTTCTTGTTCAGCAAGAAAATCACCCATGTGTACCTGGAATAATCATCAACAACAACAAGGGTATATTTCCTAGCATTCGTGCTGACAGGAGTAATCAGACTAAAGAGATCCATGTGCAGGAGCTGAAGCACTCTGTCAGTTGAGAAGACATCTATCTCTTTGAATGAAGCTTTGGTTTGCTTGCCTTGCTGACATGCTCTGCACACGTGGTCTTTGCTAAAAACTTCATTAGGTAGACCCTCTACAAGAGAAAGTCGACAGATTTTGTTAATAATCTTGAAGTTTAAGTGACTAAGGCGCTTATGCCAAAGCCAATTGAGTTAGGAGGAACTCTTAGTGACCAAATAAGTTTCAGGAGAGCTGCTCTGAAAGTCAACAAATTAAAAATTGCCTCTCCTGACACTTGTAATAAGAACCTGCAGTGTAGATTTGTCTTTCACAAGGCATATATTCGAGGTAAATTCTACAGTAAATCCACGGTCACAAAACTGACTGACAGATAGAAGGTTATGCCTAAGACCCTCTACATAGGATACATTAAGCACTTTAACAGAACCAACAACAAGAGTATCAAACCCTCTGGTGAAACCCTTAGAGTTTTCACCATAGGCAACCTGCGGGCCATCCTGAGCTACGTAATCTTGAAGGAGATCATGAAATCCGATCATGTGCCTGAAGCAGCCTGAATCCAGGTACCAATCCTTCTTCAGATCCTCCTTCTTCTTCTTGTAGCCCGCAACGACTTGAAAAGAATCATGCCTCAGGTACCTATCTAGTATTGGGTCTTATAGTGTCAGCCATACCCTTCGGGATCCAGATTTGTTTAACAATTCTGATTGCCTCAGAAGTGTAAACATGTCTCCCTGAAACATCAACATACACTGTCCTCTTCTTCCTTGGTGCCTTGGAAGTTGAGGGTGTATGTGTGTCAGCCTGAGGTTCAGGAGCCCTGGATTTCATCTTGGGGGCTGGCCTCCTGTTCCTCCTTGGCCTGGGTGCAGCGGGCTGAGGTGTGTCCTGGGAAGGAGCTACTCGAGCCTGACCTTTAGGCACACGAGGTCTGGCCTGAGCGTTATCGAAGTCAGGTCTACGTTGCCCTTTAGGGGCCACCTGGCGAGTCCCTCTCCGAGGAGGATTGGGATGTCCCTAATGGGCCCTGTGCTCTATCTGAGGCTTCTGGACCTCAGTATCCCTTGGCCTTGCCTGAGGCCTCCTCTGATCTGAATTCCTTCTAACGTGAGTATTCTGAGGCTGAGCTTGAAAAGTACTTGGGGCAGAGTTCATTGAGGCCTGAGGATTCCTAGGATGAGCCTTGGGGTTCCCTTTGTTTGTCTTCCTCGGTTCCTGGTGAGGAACCTTGGCTTTTCCATTTGGTTGTGGCCTTGGTCCCTCAGCCTGTTGCCTGACAGGTTCGGCGGGCATTTTCTCCTTCCCTTTGCCTTTGTTCTGGTAAGCAATACTTTTGCCCTTGTCCCCTGTTTGGGCAGGGACAAACACCTTCACCTGAGAGTTGCCCTTAGGGTTCTTAGAGCTCTCTTTTTCTTGCCCTTAGGGTTCTTAGAGCTATTATAGCCCAACCCTACTTTAGCACCATCGGTATGCTGAGAGATAACTGTTAACTCCTCAACCAGTTGGGCTGATTTGTGTAACTTCTGTAGCTTTTCCTCAAGATGCGCATTGTGCTTTTTCAGGGCCTAAATTTTAGTGGTGTATTGAAGCACCAGCTGTTGATCAGTGACCTCTCTTGAGGTTTGTTCAAGATATCGAGTAGTTGCTCAGCACTAAGGCGAGCTTGCCACTCAGCCTCGAACATCCCCCTAAGAGCTATCCGCTTAATCTCCCGTTGTTCCTGAACTAGGAACCGATTAGTGTCACGAGTCTCAATCAACGAGGTAATGACAATATTGGGTCTTTCCACCACCAGGGGAGTTTCATCATGCCTATTCCGGGCGTGAAGAAACTCATCCTGAAGTTTTACTAACCTCAGTGCCTTTTCAGTGTCTCTCATTCTGAGAGACACATTGAGACTATCATTCTTACTAGTCAGATTAGCATTTACATCCACTATGTGAGTATGAGTCTCCTGCAGCCTTGAAAAATCAACCATCAATTGCTCTAAGGCGAGCTGAAGGTCGAGATCCCTTGCTGAGTCTGAGCTAAGCTAAAGTGCATGATCAGGAGAAGAGGCAGAAAAACATACCTCATCATCTGCCATTAAGCAGAGATCATCCTACTCCTCATTGGAGAAGAGTTCAGGGGATCGGCGTCTTGGGCCATCGGAATCTGAGGAATCCTCAGCAATCATAGCTCTCCGATCTAACACCCTGAGATCTCTCTTGGCTCTCCGTTCTTCTCTTTCTCGAGCCCTAAGCTCCGGGCAGTCATACTGATAGTGCCCAATCTTCTTACAATGGTAGCACTGATATGCATCACTGGCAGCAGATTTGTCAATATAAAGTTTACCTTCTGAGTCCCTCTGGCTCCCTGATGATCGTTCAG
This sequence comes from Prunella vulgaris, assembly GCA_026898435.1. Taxonomy (NCBI): domain Eukaryota; kingdom Viridiplantae; phylum Streptophyta; class Magnoliopsida; order Lamiales; family Lamiaceae; genus Prunella; species Prunella vulgaris. Next base: position 155,497 of record JAPKLY010000296.1, read on the forward strand.
GCTTGGAGCTGAATATTCTGGGCTCAGCATCATCTCTCCTCCTAGAGCTCTTCTCTTCTCTTCTGCGCTAAGGCTCTTCTCGATCCCTCCTGGAGTCAGAACCCCTCATTTCTTCCCTCCGAGGGCTCAACCTCCTGGGCTGGAATACCTGCGATCCCTGGAGTCAGTATAAAATTTCTTTTACCTACTGAAATAAGAGTTCAGCTTCTCGAATCTCCGGGCCATCAGGCTGTATTCCAAGTCCAGCTCATCCCTGTTCATCTCCTTCGGGGACTTGGAACCTGATCTAGCCTCAGGCTCAGGAGTAGCTTTTAGAGCCACGCTCTTTACCTTCTCAGGCATCTTTGCCTCAGTCGTGTCCTAACTCTCTTCACTCTTCTTCTTCCTCTTATCGAGGTCGAATTCCAGAGCCTTCAACTCTGAGAAGAGATAAGAGTGAGAAACACTCGTAAGGTCCTGGGTATTCTTCAGACGAATAACACATGTATCCCATCTTTTAGGGAGACAGTGCAGGATTTTTGAAGACACCTCCATCTTGGGAAAGTCCTTCCCAAGTGTTGCCAACTCGTTCATCATCTTAATGAAATGAGCTTCCATCAGATTGATGGATTCTCCATTCAGCATCCTGAATGACTCGAACTTCCTGATAGCTAGATCACACGTGTTCTATTTGATCTTTTCAGAACCCTCGCTCATCTCTGCCAAGGCATCCCAGATCTCCTTTGCTGTCTTCAGATACATCAGCCTGACCGAATTCTCGTAAGAAATGGTGTGGAGTACAATGTTCTTGGCTTAATCTGATCAGGCTCTCCACAGGCTGATCTCCTGCTTGCGGAACTGGGACATATCCAGACATGGGCCAGGTAGTAGCACGGTTAGTCATGAACGTGATAGGACTAGTCTCGATCACCTTGTGCATCTCGTCATGAATGGAGTAGAGAAGAACCCTAAATTTACAGTAGTCATAGTTAGTAACTGAGAACTCAGGAAGATTGCTTTCAAGGCGCTTAGAACCAGATGCCATGATATGCACGATTTCAAAAATTGATCAGTTCAGACGACCACCAAAAGTTTCTCCTCAGAAACTATCAGTACACAAAGTCAGTGGTCTTTTGAACCACTGCTCTGATACCACTTGTTGGTCACAAAACAAGTAAATCAGTGTATGGGGGGAATACACTGATGTCAGATTTTCTGAAAATCCTCAAAAAAATGCTTTTACACACTCAGTCAAGAAGATCCTGATATTTCACACTAAACTGACAGTTCGCAGGGGCAGCAGGGACGAATTAGTAAGGAGTCAGATAGGCTGAGTATGTGTGTTGTGCTTAGAAGCTCAGTAGAGATAACAAACCTACTGACTGCTCTGAAGCGAGTCAGTTGGACTACTATCTCAGTAAGCTAGAGTACGTGCGGAATGTGAGCCCTTTGATTCTACTCGTTTTAATTTATGAAAACGTTTTCTCTGACTATGCTTAGAAAAGGAGGTTAAGGCTGGTGCACAAGATTCAAGGTCAGAAGATTTGAGTTCTCATGACTTTTAAAAGCTTATGCAAATGCTCAGTTTATAATGATGACAATTATGATCCTGAACAAGTATGTAAATCAGCACACAAAGGGGCTTTTTAACGTGGTTCGGAGATAACCCACTCCTACATCCTCGGCCTGATTTAACAGGAAGTGATCCTCTTCCACAGAGGATCAGAACTAGTTTTTAACGTGCCAAGGTGCACGAATAGCTTCCTTCCTCTCTAAGGAACTTAGCCCCTGGGTGGTTTTACAAGTCCGAGTCCTTCCTAGCCAACCTTCCTTGCAACCTGAGGGGTTTGGTGTTCTGATTCCAACTAAGGATAACTCTAGCAATACAAAATAATACTAAATATAAGAGCTATCAATCTAAGCAAGTATAGAGTGAATCATACTACAACACTAGGGAAATTTAAAATTTCAGAGTGTTGTTCAAAGTATGCTTTGAGTGCTTGGATTCTTGAGAATGCTTTCGCTTGGAAATTTCCCGTAACCTTGAATGGGAGCAAGGTCCTCTGTATTTATAAGCAGATTTGAAATAGATCCGTTGGAGGAGATCCACCCAAATCTTCCTATTTTAGGGTTGTTGTAGGCTAGATGTACTAGTTGACCTTTTTCCAATGCTTAATCGAGAAAATTCTATCCCGCCGCCTACAACACTAAGACGCATTGAATGCCACATTAATTGCTGCACAGACTCCGTACATGCGTGTTGACTGTCGATTGGCTCTCCGTACAAATGGCTAGTTATTCGACTGACACTCTGTCCTTCCTCGTACATTTAATCTCCGAGTTTCTTGTCATTTACTCAGGATAAATGTTTGTCTTTAATGGAGTCTACTGACATTCTCTTTGTCTTAGGTGTTAACAGAAATGTCAACTTGTCCCATAGCATAGGTAACCTTTTTGCTTCGGACTTACATGTATCAGTAAATGATACAGTGCCCAAGTCAGGTCTTATGAGCATTAAGCTCAGCCTGATAGGTTACCTTGCCCTTCACTGACTAAGTTCTGACCTGAGCATGCTCAGTGTACTCAGTAGAAACATCTGTCAGTGGAAACTTCTGGATTGTCTTTAGGATGGACCTTCAGGTCTTTGGACTTCAGCTTCAGTTCAGGCAATCTTGAGACTGAGTCTGACATCTTCAGGATGAGTTGCATATCTAACCTTAGGCAATTGGGTCGACTCCAATATTCTTCAGTCTTTAACACGTTCCCCCTGAACTGAATCCCTAACCTAACTAATCCTGATCTAGACAATCCTGACAACTGTACTTAGACAAATCATCAGGGTTTTGGGATTTAATCAAAATATTGTGATTGTCCCAACAATGAATCAAGATCAAAGTGAGCAGGGAGATAGAGGAGAGAGGGGAAGAGGAAGAGGAAGGTTGAGAGGGAGAGGGAGAGGGAGGGGGAGACAACCAGTCCTGCCTTTACCTGAGGTACAGATTGAGCAGTTTCATCGCCCAATCTCTCCTAACATTGCTGTGGGATCCTCTTCAAATGCTGGAACTTCTTCATCCCGACAACATCCTTTACAAGATACTCGACTCCATGTGAAGCTGTCTGACGGACTGTAAGTTTTTTATAATATTATAATATTAATTCCTAATTATTTATAAGGTATATTATTGCAGCTAATTATTTTATAATATTAATACCTAATTATTTATGCAGCTGCATTCCGAGTCAAAAGGCTTTCGGCTTGGTCACAAATGCACTGAAAAGTGTGGTCTGGCCTTATGGAGTCGCTTCGTGGTCTAAAGTTCCTAAATCCAACAAAAATGCATTTTTTGAGGAGTATAAGGTATATTTATAAATAATATTAATTTTATTTAATATTTATATTATTTTATTAATTTATATGTTTATTATGAATTTTATTGTAGAAGCTCTACGTTTGGGAACTGCGAAATTTTATGTGTACGGTCTCTTCAACGAAAAAATGCAACTGCGCATGAAAGACTTGATCACTGAAATCAAGGGCAAGTGGAAGGAAGAGGGGATTATTCAGAACATGGGGACAAACGAAGAAGACTGCAATATCTGGGAGGGACTAGTCAATTATTGGCTAGATCTGAAGAAAGTTGCGAGGACCGAGACGGCCAGAAGAAATAGGATGAGCGACCCCTTCGGGCAAGGCGTAGCCAGGCATCGAGCAGGGTCTCGGACCATTTACGAGCATAGTCTTGCTTTTGTAAATATTTAATTTTTTAATTTACTCACAATTAAATTTATTAATTTTACTTAGTTTAATTTTTTTTTTGTACAGAAGATGGAGCACGGACGGAAGGCCACCCTCATCGAGGAGATGCATTTTGCTCACCCGGTTGGGGAGTCTGGACATGCCACCTATGGCCGCACCACCAAACTTCACATATGTATCTTATAATTTATGTTCTAATTAATCATTTTATGAATTATACTAATTAATATTAAATTATAATTATATCTTGTTTAATTTCAGAATCAGATGAGGCAGACCCTCGAAGAGGCTCACACGGCATCGGCACTCACTCCGGAGAATCATTTCCCCACCCCTATTGATGAGGACCAAATCTTTTTAAATTTGATCAAACCCAAGAAGGGGAAGTATGTAGGATTAGGCAGTCACAGTAAGGCTATCCACCTATCCTAGAAGGGGAGCTCATCCTATTCCATCAGCTCTTACCCATCCGAAGATCTTGAAAGTCAACTCACCGATGTCAAAAAGAAATTGGAGAGATCTCAGACAAAGAAGAAGGAGTTGAAGAAGTGGATGAAGAAATCGGAGAAAGAGGCATAAATGATGAAGGCTTGGGTTGAGGCTCTCTCGAGAAAGATTAGTGTGGATCCTCCCGTATTTGATGCCGCTGCAGAAGAACCTCAGGGTGGTGGGAGTGATGATGAAGAGGGTGAGGATGTTGTCGGACTGGATGATGACAGTGGCTTTGATTCGGACGAGTGGTTTTTTTATTTATTTTTGTTGTTGAACAATGAATTTATATTTTTGTTGAATATTAAATATTTTTATTTTCTATAAATTATGTTGGATGTTTAAATTTTAGTAATGTCAAATAATTAGTCTAGAACATTATAAATATTTATTGAAAAATATTATAATAAACAATTTAGAAACAAAAAAGGAATTATTTTGATGAATTTTAAAAAAAAATGTGATTCTATTTGAAGTTAAATACAATTAATTGCAAAAATTTGAACAAATTAATAAATTTTCGTAATGTTAAATAATAAATTTACAACATTATAATATTTATTGAAATATATATATACATAAACAAATTAGAAGCAATAAGCAACTAATTAGAAGCATTTATAAAAAACATGACTCAATTTGGAGTTAAATACAATTAATTGAAAAAAATGAACAAATTAATAAATTTTGTAATGTTAAATAATAAATTTTCAACATTATAATATTTATCGAAATATATATATATATATATATACATAAACAAATTAGAAACAATATTCATTTAATTAGAAGCATTTTAAAAAATGTGACTCAATTTGGAGTTAAATACAATTAATTGCAACAAAATGAAAAAATTAATACATTTTGTAATGTTAAATAATAAATATTCAACATTATAATATTTATTGAAATATATATATACATAAACAAATTAGAAACAAAACTCATTTAATTAGAAGCATTTTAAAATAAACGTGACTCAATTTGGAGTTATATATAATTAATGACATAAAAATGAACAATAACGACAAGTGCCTGAGTGGAACACGCCACCTCTGAGTCGCCCAGAGGTCGCGTGTTTGAATCCTCACAGGCACGAATATTGGAGAATTAAATCTGAGCCATGTATGGCAAATTAGTCTTAGCATTGTGGGCACTATAAATACTCAAGGATCAGATTCTCAAAGGCATCATCTTCATAATTCCATTTTCTTAGATTAGTTTAGAGAGAGAATTAGGTAGCTTTAGAGAGAGAGATTAGAGGTTACTTAGTGAGTTCTTAGTTAGATTTCATACTTCTTTCTACAATAACTTTTGATTCATCCATTGGATCTTTAATCCGTTTGTTCCATTAGCTTAGTCTATATTATTAGCTACGATTCTACGGTTCGAATTATGTTTTCAAGCTTTGGATCAAGAGTTAGCATTTTGGAGGTTTGTAGTTTGTATTCAATTTCTTCTAGATATGGTAAGTTATCCTTTAATTCTCTTATTTTAGTTCATAATCATGATGATTAGAATGTGTTGGGACAATCTGAGTATTTTGATTAGATCCCAAAACCCCTGATGAATTTGCCTAAGTATAGTGTTCAGGATAAAATAGTTCAGGATAGTTAGGTTAGAGATTCAGTACAGGAGGACCATGCTGAAGACTGAAGAATATTGGAGTCGACCCAATTTACTGAAGTCTGAAGCGTAAACCATCTTGAAAGAGTCAGTCAGTTTCGCTGAAGATTGTCTGTTCTGAAGCTGAAGATCGAAGCCTGCTGATTCATCCTGAAGTCAATCCTGAAGTACCATTGGCTGATGTTTCTACTGAGTACACTAAGCATACTCAGGACAGAAGTCAGTCAGTGAAGAGTAAGTGTCACCTATCAGGCTGTGCTGAATGCACATAGGACCTGACTTAGGCCTTGGTTCAGTTCACCTGAATCTTGTAAGTCCGAAGCAAAAAGGTAACACATACTGAGCTGAATAACCTATCAGGCTGTGCTGAATGCACATAGGTCCTGACTCAGGCTGTGGTTCAGATCACCTGAATCATGTAAGTCCAAAGAAAAAGGTTATTTATGCTATGGGACAAGAGACAAAAAGAATGTCAGTAAGACTCCATTAAGACACACGTTCAGACTGAGTTATTAACAAGAGACTCAGAGCATTGAATGTACGAGGAAGGATAAATGTCTGAAGGTCAACTAGCCGTTATAGCGGAGAGCCAATGATCTTTCGACACGCAAGCACGGAGTCTGCGCAGCATTTAATGCGGCATTTAATGCGTCTCAAAAAGGTTGCAGGTGATGTGACAACTTGCCAGGATAAGCATGGCGGGTAGGTCGAACAGTATTTCTAGCCTGCAATCTACCTAAAATAGGAAAGATTTGATTTGATCTCCTCCATCGGATCTATTTTGAATCTCGCCTATAAATATGGAGAACCTTGCACCCATTCAAGGTTAACGGGAAATTTCCAAGAGAAAACTCTCAAGAATCCAAGAACTCAAGCATATCATAAACAACACTCTGCAATTAAATTTCCCTAGTGTTGT
>JAPKLY010000296.1:192266-207548 GCA_026898435.1 Prunella vulgaris
CCTGAGCTGGTTCCCTCTCCGGAGTTGCATGCTGAACAGCTTCTTCAGCAGCTCTCTCTTCCACAAGCTTTTTCTCTTGCTCTTCCACGAGTTTCTTCTCTCGCTCTGCTGACCCTGAGTAGAGAAATTTCAGCTTTTGTTGCTTGGGTCTTGAGGGCTTAGATTTATCCTCCGCTGGCTTTGCTGTATCAGACTCAAAAGACTTGCCTGCCTGAGCCTTGACTCTTTCAGTCACGCTCGCCTGGGCCTTCTTCTTCTGAGTCCGAGGCCTTCTCCTGGTGCCAGCATCATCGGAGTAAGCTCTGAAGAGATTGATTTTCACTGGAATCTCGAGTGATTGGGCCTGATCCACATCACCAAGATCCAGGGTCTCCAAGAGCATAGAAATCTTGGTGCCAAAGTGCATCTTGGCCTCGAAAGTCGCCTGCCCCTCTGGCGAGTACTTGATTTTGCTGGTCTCAGCCACCAGCATTTGGAGGAAGTAACCCTCCCAGTTAAAGTTGTGCAGAGAGGCATCCGAGATTGCCATCATCGTAAAAAGCTTTGGTCTGGAGATCTGCTCTAATCCTCCGGCAATCCCCATCACTCCCTGACTTGTCAGGTCGAAGAAGTGGCGGTTTTCAGTCCTCAGGACAGATTTATTCAAGCCCGACTTCAGGACGACATCCCCATCACATAAGGACTGGAGAAAGTCCTTCTCATTCCCAAACCCATAATCCACTGGGCTTCGTCCTGTACTGGGAAGATTAAAAACCTCCTTAATCTTCCTCTGGATGTTGAGAGTAACCCATCTCCTGGTCATCTCCTCCTCTCCATCCTTCCCCTTTGTACAGGTGGTCAGTGGTATGCAAGTTTCCCACTCCTGGGACTCCTTGTTCTGCGCCATCTTTAAGTAGAAGGCAGCGACAAGTCTTGGGTGGATCCTCTGTGGTCTTGCAGTAATGAACTGCAGAAGACCTGCATTATTAAAAAGTTCTCGTACAGGCAAAATGTCGGGGTGATTAGAAGAAAAATCCTCATAGGGTTCATAATGTACCTCATTCCTTAGATGGAAAAGATTTCCAAAGAAGGAATCTGCAGAAGGAGACGCCATTGAGATAATATGAAAAAATGAAGAGAATCGGGTTTTTAGAGAAAATGTGTAAGGGAAATATTTAGGTGCATAAAGATTTTAACAACGCTATCTTCCCTTATTTATACAAAAATTCGGTTTAAATCGGGTGGCTTAGAAAATAATGACCTATGAGATTCAATGGTCAAGATTGAGCAGTGAAAAGCATTTGACTCTTCGGTTTTTCAAAAGTAATTGGTCAAATTTTATCGAAAACTGTTCCCGCCCATAGTGCATTAAATGCACATTAGAGATGTCCGTATTTAATTCAAATAAATTGTATTAAATAATAACCGAATATTAAAATGAATGGCTGGGATCATTTGACAAATTAAATTGATTTGACAATACAGTAAACAGTATGAGAAAAATGCACGCAAGATCAGATGACTCAGATAAAAATCAGAAAACATACCAGTCAGTCAGATTTGTATTCTGACTGATACCACTTATTGCACTATCAGGGTGACAAGCCCTGAATTCTGTGTCCTGAATCTTAGTCAGTCTATACTGATCATCCATTTTATACTGAATGTTCCCCCTACAACCATTCACATTCTCTCTGGGATTCCTTCACCCTGAGTCCATATGAGTTATTCCCCCTGACCTTGTGCAATCTTATTAGAGATTCAGATTGAATCACCTAAGCCTGGGTCAAGGAGTCCTAACTCTACTGATAACTCAACAAACCTGGTTTCAGGCAAAGCCTTAGTCAGGATGTCAGCTCTCTGTTTTTCAGTAGGGACTCTCTCCATCCTGATGTCCTTCTTCTCAACATGATCTCTGATAAAGTGATGCCTGATGTCTACATGCTTACACCTAGTGTGTAAGACTGGGTTTTGGGATATGGCAATGGCACTATTATTGTCACAATAAATTGGAACTTCAGTGGCCTCTATTTGGTAGTCTCTCAGTTGTTGTTTCAGCCATAGAATCTGAGAACAACAACTGTCTGCCGCCATATACTCAGCCTCAGTAGTAGACGTTGCGACACTGGTTTGCTTTTTAGAAAACCAAGAGATCAGTTTACTCCCTAGAAACTGACATTTGCCTGTAGTTGATTTACTATCAAGTCTACAGCCTCCATAATCAGCATCTGAATATCCAGTCAGTTCTAGGTTGTCATCAGAGGGATACCAAAGCCCTAGATTGACTGTACCTCTCAGGTATTTCAGTATCTTTTTGGCACTCTCTAGATGACTCTTCTTTGGATCAGACTGATGCCTTGCACAAACTCCAACTGCATAAGTGATGTCAGGTCGACTAGCAGTCAGATATAATAAAGATCCTATCAGTGCCCTATATTCAGTCTGATTTACTGAGACTCCTTCTTTGTCAGGATCCAGCTTCTCATTTGTGTTCATGGGAATGCGTGAGACTTTGCTGGACTGAACTCCAAATTTCTGAATCAAGTCCCTCGCACACTTGGACTGATTAATGAAAATTCCGGAGTCAGTTTGCCTGACTTGGAGACCCAGAAAGAAATTCATTTCTCCCATCATTGACATCTCAAATTTCCCAGTCATCAGCTTGGAGAATTTCTCACAATGCTTCAGATTAGGAGATCCAAATATTATGTCATCCACATAAATCTGAACGAAGAGAATGTCTTCCCCTTCGGTGATCCGGAAGAGGGTCCAGTCCACTGTTCCTTTCACGAACCCGTGGTCTATCAGGAATTGGGATAATGTATCATACCAAGCTCTCGGAGCTTGCTTCAGGCCATAAAGAGCTTTCTTCAGGTGATATACCTTATTGCCAACTTCGAATCCAGGAGGTTGCTCAACATACACCTCTTCATTCAGTACACCATTAAGAAAAGCACTCTTTACGTCCATCTGATACACTTTGAATTTCCTGAATGTTGCATAAGCCAGAAACAACCTGTTTGCTTCCAATCTTGCGACTGGAGCAAAGGTCTCATCATAGTCGATACCCTCGGCCTGAGAGTAACCCTTTGCTACTAGCCTGACCTTATTTCTGACAACAATATTCTTCTCATCCCTCTTGTTCTTAAAAACCCACTTGGTGCCAATAACATGTTGACGCCTAGGTCTCTCAACTAACTCCCAAACCTGATTCTGCTCAAACTGATTGAGCTCATCCTGCATGGCTAGGATCCAGTTGGGATCAGCTAGAGCTTCTTCTATGCTTGTAGGTTCCTGATCACTCAGGAAGCAACAAAACATAGCGCTTTCACCAAAGGACAACCTCGTCCTGACCCCCTCATTGATATCCCCAATGATATCAGCCAATGAGTGATCATCTAGCCATCGCCTCCTGCTGACTGGAGCACTGGGAGCTACTGACGTTCCATTGCAAGATCCTGAAACATTAGTCTCGACAATAATAGGCAAAGAAGCTGAACGAGCAAGAATAAGGGATACTGAGTCATTTCCTGAGCGTTGACCAATATCAAAGAAATTGTTTCCCCCTACAGTGTTGGACTCAGTAACTGTCTCAGGTGCAGAAGCATCATCACCGACAGTACGTACCTCAGGTTGAGTTTGTCCTTCCGTCTGAGACTCAAAGTTTTCCGAGGCAGGGGCTTGCTGAGGGTTGGCCTGAAGTCCATCCTGATCTTTATCATCATCATCCCATCCCTTGGGAGCACTGACAAGTTTGATCTTGAATTCAGGATTCTTAAGACTCAGCCTTTTTACCCTTTTGGTAATTCCCTTAGTTTCAGGACTTGGAACCTGTTTCCTATGCACTGATGGAGTCTCATCAAACACAACATGAGGTGTTTCCTCCATACAAAGGGTCCGACAGTTATACACCCTGAAAGCTTTACTGACTGAGGAGTATCCTAAGAAAACTCCCTCATCAGATTTTCTATCAAAGGCTTTCAGCTGGTCTTTCCCATTGTTCAGGATGAAACACTTACACCTAAAAATATGGAAATAAGAGATGCGAGGCTTCCTCTTGTTCCAAGTTTCGTAGGGTGTCTGAGCATGTTGTTTGTTCAGCATAGATCGGTTTTGAGTGTAGCAAGCAGTGTTGATTGCTTCAGCCCAGTACTTCTTGGGCAGTCCTGATTCAGCCAACATGGTCCTGGCAGCTTCCTTCAGGGTTCGATTCCTTCTTTCAGCTACCCCATTCTGCTGAGGGGTCCTGGCTGCAGAAGTCTCATGAGTTATACCATGGTTAGTACAGAAGTCAGTTATAATAATGTTTATAAACTCGGTTCCTCGATCTGATCGGATCCTGACTATGCTCTGACCCTGTTCAGTACTCAATTGCTTGAGTAACTCTGGAAGCTTGACCTGTGTCTCCTTTTTGTTCAGCAAGAAAATAACTCATGTGTACCTGGAATAGTCATCAACAACAACAAGGGTATATTTCCTACCATTTATGCTGACAGGAGTTACTGGACCAAAAAGATCCATGTGCAGGAGCTGAAGCACTCTGTAAGTAGAGAAGGTTTCCTTCACCTTGAATGAGGCTTTGGTTTGCTTGCCTTCCTGACATGCTCCGCACACATGGTCTTTGCTAAAAACTTCATTAGGCAGACCATCTACAAGAGAAAGTCTAGAGATTTTGTTAATAATCTTGAAGTTTAAGTGACTCAGACGTTTATGCCAAAGCCAACTGAGCTCAGAGGAGCTCTTAGCGACCAGACAGGTTTCTGGAGGGCTGCTCTTGAAGTCAGCAAAATATACATTGCCCCTCCTGACACCTGTAATCAGAACCTGTAGTGTAGATTTGTCCTTCACGAGACACATGTTAGATGTAAATTCTACACTATATCCTCGGTCACAGAACTGACTGACCGAGAGTAAGTTATGTCTCAGTCCCTCAACATATGATACATTCATTACACGGACAGAGTTAATAACAAGGGTTCCGAATCCTCTGGTGAAACCCTTAGAGTTATCACCAAAGGTTACCTGCAGGCCTTCTTGAGCTACATAATCCTGAAGGAGATCACGAAATCCGGTCATGTGCCTGGAACATCCTGAGTCCAAGTACCAGTCCTTTATCAGATCCTCCTTCCTCTTCTTGTAGCCCACAGTGACCTGAAAAGAATAAGGCCTCAGGTACCCATTTCGTATTGGGTCCGACTTAGTCAGCCATACCCTTCGGGATCCATATTTGTTTAACAATTCTGATAGCATCAGAAGAGTAAACATGTTTCCCTGAAATATCAACATACACGGTTCTCTTCTTCCTTTGTGCCTGGGAAGTTGAAGGTGTATGGGTGTCAGCCTGAGATACAGGAGCCCTATATTGATTTCTGGGGGTGGGCCTCCTGTTCCTCCTTGGCCTGGGTGCATTGGGCTGAGTTTGATCCCTAGAAGGAGCAGCTCGGGCCTGACCTTTTGGCACTTGAGGTCTAGCCTGAGTGTTTCTGGAGTCAGGTCTCATTTGCCTTTCAGAGGCCACCTGGTTTGTCCTTCTCCTTTGAGGATTAGGACCCTCCTGATGGGCTCTGTGCCCTGTCCTAGAGATTTGGACCTAAGTAATCCTTGGCCTTGCCTGAGGCCTCCTCTGTCCTGAGTTTCTTCTGCTCTGAACATTTCTAGGCTGGGCCTGAGAAATGCTGGGAGCAGAAACTTTCCCAGATTGAGGATTCCTAGGCTGAGCCTTGGATTTCCCTTGATCTGTCTTCCCTGACTCAGGATGAGGAGCCTTGGCCTTTCCCTTAGGTTTTGGCCTAGAATCCTCAGTCCTTTGCCTGACAGGTTCAGCAGGCATTTTCTCCTTCCCTTTGCCTTTATTCTGATGAGCAACACTTGAGCTCTTGTCATCAGTTAGGACAGGGACAAACTTCTTCTGAGAGTTGCTTCCTGAGGCACCTCTCTTTTTCTTGCCCTTTGGGTCTTTTGAGGCATCATAGCCTAACCCAGCTTTAGCACCATTAGTCAGCTGAGAGAAACTTGTCAACTCATCAACCACTTGGGTAGATGTGTATAACTTCTTCAGCTTAATTTCAAGATGCCCATTTGTTTCTTTCAGGGCCTCAATTTCAGAGGTGTATTGAAACACCAACTCTTCATGAGCTTTCTCCTTTGAGATCAGCTCAAGATCCCAAGCAGTTTGCTCAGCACAAATGCGAGCTTGCCACTCAGTTTCGAACATCACTCTCAGAGCAATTCGCTCAATCATCAGTTGTTCCTGAGCAAGGAACAGATCCATGTCACGAGTCTCAATCAGTGAGCTGATTACACCCTTCAGTCTTTCTACCTCCAGTAGAGCTTCATCATGCTTGTTCCGAGCATGAAGTAGCTCTTCCTGAAGATGTACTAATCTGAGGGCTTCTTCAGTATCTCTTACTCTGAGAGACTCAGTTAACCGATCGTTCTCCTCACTCAGATGTGCATTCACATCCACTATGTGAGTATGAGTCTCCTGCAGCCTTGAGAAGTCAACCATCAATTGCTCTAGGGCGAGCTGAAGGTCGAGTTCTCCTGCTGAATCTGAGCTAAACTCAGGTGCGTGATCAGGAGAAGAGGCAGAAGAACATACCTCGTCATCTGCCATCAGGCAGAGGTCATCATACTCTTCATCGGAGAAGAGTTTAGGGGACCAGCGTCCTGGGACATCTGAATCTGAGGAATCCTCAGCAAGCAACGCTCTCTAGTCTGATGCCCTGAGCTCTCTCTTGGCTCACCGATCTTCTCGCTCATGAGCACTGAGCTCCGGACAATCATACTGATAGTGTCCAGTCTTTTTGTAGTGGTAGCACTGATCTACATCAGAAGTAAACTTCTTGTCAATGTACCTTTTATCAGATGATTCCCTCCTGCTCCCTGATGATCGTTCAGGTTTGGAGCTGGATCTTCTGGGCACATCATCTCTCCTCTTCTCATCTCTTCGTCTCTCAGGCTCGTTGCGATCCCTCCTGGAATCTGAACCCCTCATTTCTTCTCTTCGGGGGCTAGATCACCTGGGGCTGGAGTACCTGTGATCACGGGTCTCAGTATAAAATTTCTTATACCTGCCGAAACGAGAGTTCAGTTTCTCGAATCGTCGTGCCATCAGGCTGTACTCCAAGGCTAGCTCATCTTTGTTCATGTCCTTCAGAGACTTGGAGCCAGATCCAGCCTCAGGCTCAGGAGTAGCTTTAAGAGCCACACTCTTTTCCTTTTCAGGAGTCTTCTCCTCACTAACTTCCTCACTGACAGCACCCTTCTTCCTCTTATCGAGGTTGAATTCAAGAGCCTTCAACTCTGAGAATAGGTGAGAGTAAGGAATGTTTGTAAGGTCCTGAGTATTCTTTAACAAGATTACTCCTGTGTCCCATCTTTCAGGGAGACAATTTAGGATTTTAGAAGACACCTCCCTCTTGGGAAACTCCTTCCCAAGGGTTGCTAGCTCGTTCCTCATCTTAATGAACCGAGCTTCCATCTGATCGATGGATTCTCCCTCTAGCATCCGGAAGGCTTCGAACTTCCTAATTGCAAGATCTCTCTTGTTCTCCTTGATCTTTTCTGATCCCTCACTCATCTCTCTCAAAGTATCCCAGATTTCTTTAGCTGTCCTCAGGTGCATAAGTCTGACCGAATTCTCGTAAGAAACGGTGTGGAGTATAATGTTCTTAGCAACATTATCCAGTCTGATTTGCTTAATCTGATCAGAATTAAGCACGGACCTCTCCACCTCTTCGTCTCCGGCGGCTGGAACAGGTACATTGCCAGCAATGGGCTAGGTCGTCTGAAGATTTCTCATAAATCTGATTGGGCCATGCTCAATCACCTGTGGCATCTGATCATGAATAGAGTAGAGATGTGCAAGTACCCTGAATTTCCAATAGTCATAATTGTCAATAGAGAATTCAGGAAGATTACCCTCGAGGCGTGTAGAACCGGATGCCATGATATGCAGTTTTTCAGAAACAAGATCAGTTCAGTAGACCACCAAAAGTTTCTCCTCAGAAACTGTTGGTAAACAAAGTCAGTGATCTTTTGAACCACTGCTCTGATACCACTTGTTGGTCCCGAAATGAGTATAATCAGTGTATGGGGGGGAATACACTGATGTCAGATTTTTCTGAAAGACTCAGAAAAATGCTCTGACACACTCAGTCAGGATTTCCTGAAGTACTCAGTATGCTGAAGGTCCACAGGGGCAGCAGGGACAGTTCAGTAACGAGTCAGATAAGCTGAGTGTGAGCAAAGTGCTCGGAAGCCCAGTAGAGATAATAAACCTACTGACCGCTTGGAAACAAGTCAGTTGGACTAATATCTTAGTGAGTCAGAGTGGGTGCGGAAAGTGAGCCCTTAGGTTCTACTCGTTTTTAGTTTCTGAAAACATTTTCTCTGAGTTTGCTTAGTAAACTGGTGGTTAAGGCTGAGTGCACAATGTTAAGATTCAGGATGATTGATTCAGTCCTGAATAGAAAAGCGATGCAGGATGTTCAGTTTATTATGATGACAATTATGATCCGGAACAGAACAGTAAATCAGCACACAGGGGACTTTTTAACTTGGTTCGGAGATAACTAACTCCTACGTCCACGACCTGATTTAACAGGAACCTATCCTCAAAACCCTGAGGATAGGTGCTTGGGTTTTACGTGCCAAGGGACACGAGTAGCCAACTTCCTCTCTTAGGAACTGACCCCTGGGCGTTTTACAAGTCAAAGTCCTTCTAACCAACCAATCTCACACCTTGAGTGGTTTGTTATTCTGGTTTCCAACTAAGATAGCTCTAGCAATACAGAACAATGCTAAATAATAGAGCTATCGATCTAAGCAAATACAGAGTGAATCCTACTACAACACTAGGGAAATTTAATTGCAGAGTGTTGTTTATGATATGCTTTGAGTTCTTGGATTCTTGAGAGTTTTCTCTTGGAAATTTCCCGTTAACCTTGAATGGGTGCAAGGTTCTCCATATTTATAGGCAAGATTCAAAATAGATCCGTTGGAGGAGATCAAATCAAATCTTTCCTATTTTAGGTAGATTGCAGGCTAGAAATACTGTTTGCCTACCCGCCATGCGTATTCTGGCAAGTTGTCACATCACCTGCAACTTTTTGAGATGCATTAAATGCTGCGCAGACTCCGTGCATGCGTGTCGAAAGATCATTGGCTCTCCGCTATAACGGCTAGTTGACCTTCAGATATTTGTCCTTCCTCGTACATTCAATGCTTTGAGTCTCTTGTTAATAACTCAGTCTGAACGTGTGACTTAATGGAGTCTAACTGACATTCTTTTTGTCTCTTGTCCCATAACATAAATAACCTTTTGCTTTGGACTTACATGATTCAGGTGATCTGAACCACGGCCTGAGTCAGGTCCTATGTACATTCAGCACAGCCTGATAGGTTATTCAGCCCAGTATGTGTAACCTTTTTGCTTCGGACTTACAGGATTCAGGTGAACTGAACCAAGGCCTAAGTCAGATCTTCAGTGCATTCAGCACAGCCTGATAGGTGACACTTACTCTTCACTGACTGACTTCTGTCCTGAGTATGCTTAGTGTACTCAGTAGAAACATCAGCCAATGGTACTTCAGGATTAACTTCAGGATGAATCAGCAGGCTTCGATCTTCAGCTTCAGAACAGACAATCTTCAGCAAAACTGACTGACTCCTTCAGGATGGTTTACGCTTCAGACTTCAGTAAATTGGGTCGACTCCAATATTCTTCAGTCTTCAGCATGGTCCACCTGTACTGAATCTCTAACATAACTATCCTGAATTGTTTTATCCTGAACAGCTATACTTAGGCAAATTCATCAGGGGTTTTGGGATCTAATCAAAACAATCAGATTGTCCCAACAACATGCCTGTGCTTATAAGTATAAAATGATAAGGAAAGTAGGTGTTTGGGGTAGAAATCCTACACGTTTCATTAGTCATGATGCTATGAGATTGTTGTTTGATGGGGAGAATGAAATATATCCTTGGCCATTTAGCTAACATTAGTGTCGTCCGGCTAGGGGAGGTTAAATCCAAGCGCTAGATGGGAGGCAATCTATCCTTACAAAATTATTTCTTGCTTGTTTGATTTAGTTTGATAGGGATTTGACGCAAGAATAGTTTGGGGGAGTTTATATTGAGATGGTAGGATATGTATTGGATAGTGTTGTGCTTGCTAGTACTTGGATTGGTGCTTATTTGTTGGCTTATGCCATATTCATCACTCTTTTCCAAACTTTTAGGATTTATAATCCAAAAAAGTTTGGGGGGTGTGATCATTCTTCATATGGGCTATTTGATTATGGTTGATGGTGTTTGTGGTGGTTTAGAATTGTTTGAAGTGGTGTAGCAAAATTAAAATTCAAAATTGCATAATATGATTTGAGGCATTTATTTGATTTATAATTGAGCCACTTTGCCATATGAGCCTACCATTGACATTACGATCCATTGCTTACCATTTTGTGTCTATAGACCTTTCCTTTGGCCAACCACACTTTAAGCTATTTTCCTTCCTTTTTTGGAACTCTCTTGTCCCTATGATTAGTAGAATAAAAAGAAGGAAGGAAGATTGGTGATATGATGAAGAACATGGTGGCCTAAGTTGAAAGATATTCAAGAAATGTTTGATGCATGGATTGAAAGGAACGTGCAAGTGCTAGAGAAAAGCATGTGAAAAAGGTTGACTTTTATTGAAAATATGGTGAAGTTGACTTTTGTTGTGAGTATGGTCAAAAATTTGCAAAGAAAGAAAAGAATGATATTTGAAAGTGTGATTTAGAAAGTGCATGAAGATGAAATTGCTACATGGCATGAAGATGTGAATGATTATTACATGATTCCTTATATGCTTTACTAATCATACTTAGTCACTTTTATCCATATATTCCTTCCCTACCAAAGAGCCAACACTACAACCTTATGAAAGTCCTCATTGATGTGTGAATGATTTGTCATTTCAAGTGGCGGAGAATGTAGACTTGAGCCAAGCTTATGGTAGTATATGAATGTGGTGTGATGATTGAGAGAACATATACACTTGAGGGTTGAGTTATACAATTCCATGTGAGGATCTTGACTCATTAACTTGATTTTGTGCTCATTGATTTAATGTTGATAGTTGATTAGATGAAACTACATTCTTAGACCTGCTTGATATTGAGTGATACTTCCCAGGCATTTGACTTGTGCTTGATGCTTCATTGATACAATTATTCCCCTATCTTATCGCTTCATTGCTCGAGGCCGAGGAACAATCTAGTTTAGGGGTGTGATTAGGGTCATAATTGCATCATTTAGCATCTAATTTGGTGTTATATTGATTAGTTTATGTTCATATTTCACCCTAATATGGTATAAATTGTGCAATTGACCATTTGTTGGCAATAAAGTGTGCTTTTTAGGTGAAAACGAGCAAAAACGAGGAATTCCCTACTATAGGAAAGGAAATGATGGAATCCGAGCTCATGGAGATGTTTCTTATACTCAATCGAAGACCTTAGGAAGCTTAGACGAGCCGTGGGATCGAATACATAAAAGTCGAAAATCAGACGTTGGCATTACACTATGACCGAGCGCCCCATGAAGGATGATCGAGCCACGAGCCTTCTGTGTCCAAGCAGATCTTCTCTGTTGGTCACAAAGCCAGGTGCTCGACCACTAGACCACAGGCTCTCGATCAGACCAAAGGAACCACGTCTGAGCGCGACTAAGGGTATGATCGAGCGGCGAGTCCGGTTTTGGCATTTTTTTAGGGTATTCTCGTCCTTTCGCGTGTTTAATGAAGGGAAAATTGGTCTTAGCATTGTGGGCACTATAAATACTCAAGGATCATATTCTCAAAGGCATCATCTTCATAATTCCATTTTCTTAGATTAGTTTAGAGAGAGAATTAGGTAGTTTTAGAGAGAGAGATTAGAGGTTACTTAGTGGGGTCTTAGCTAGATTTCATACTTCTTTCTACAACAACTTTTGATCCATCCATTGGATCTTTAATCCGTTTATTCCATTAGCTTAGTCTAGTTATTAGCTATGATTCTACGGTTCGATTTATGTTTTCATGCTTTGCATCAAGAGTTAGGATTTGGAGGTTTGTAGTTTGTATTCAATTTCTTCTACATATGGTAAGTTTTCCTTTAATTCTTGAGTAGGGTCATAATTGCATGTTTTTACATCCATTTCTACGTGGTTTTGATGTGCTTATGTTCATATTTGACCCTAAAATGCTATACTTTGTGCATTTAACCCTTTTTGGCCAAAAAGTTATGTTTTGTAGTGAAAACGAGCGAAATCGGCAAGAGACGAGCAAGTTCGTAAAAGTCTAGAAATTTTGAGTTGATCCAATAGGGGCAAATTATATACAAATTCGAAGGGTTCGAAGAGAGGGTCGCAACGGAAAAAGAATCGAGTCAATCGGAGCTCTAGAACTCAAGATATGAAGAAAACGAAGAAGTAGAGGATCGATCGGACGAGGCGAAGCTGGGCTCGTGCGACCACAAGCCCAGATTCGTGTGCCACATCTCTGGTTCGGGCGGGGGAGGACCGAATGAGTGGACCAGATGAATCGATTCGTGTGGCCACTATGGTGCATTCGTGTGATACCCTGGACAGGGCCAATTTTGTGGGTTGTTTCGTCTTTTCGCGCGTTTAATGAAGGCATTTTGGACTAAACATTGTGGACACTATAAATACTCCAAGGATCAGATTATCAAGGCATGGAGTTTAGAATCAAGTCATAATTCAAGTTCTTAGATTAGATTAGAGAGAGAGAGGTAGTTACTAGTTGGGTTCTTAAGATTTCTTTTTACGATTTCATTGATAACTTTTGATCTACCGCTTTGATCGTCGATCTGCTTATTCCTGCATTCTCGTCTTAGCTAGAGCTACGTTTCTACCGATTGAATTTCAATTTCCATTGCCGGATTATTAGATAGCATTTTAGAGGTAATTTGTATCTTTCCAATTTTCATTGTAATAGGTAATCTCTCTACATTTCTTTACAATTCTTGTATGATGATGATTGTTTCTAGCTCAATTGTTCTTATGTTTTCCAAATTTGCCATAGGCTAATCCCTTTATGTGTTGGTGTATGATTCCTATGGAGTAATGTGGTGTTAATGTTGATCTTATGAATGCTATGAGTTGTTGTATGATCAATTCTCTACATTGATGGATTGTATGAATGCTTTGCATGTGTAGTTTATCATAAGGGCCGTTAGGGAGTTAGTCTCATACGAGAGTAGGGCTATTTTCCTAAATCTTCTTGTATTAAGGCCAATGCATGCTACGTGTTTGATTAAATTCCTAAGATAGTGAGAATTATCTTTGGTGAATCGGATGAACAATTAGAGGCTTTAATGTGTATTTAGGGAGACCTTTTGCATGTTAGAGTTGCTTGCCAATTGATTGTACAATACCTCATTGCATGATTAAGGGATACATCACCATGTGAAATATAGGATAGTACACTAGCACATATCTCTCACATTTGCTCACTTTGCAACCCAAGGTGATAGGTAGTTTACTCTTTTGACGCATTAGTAGACATTAGATACCTTTCCCCTTTATTGCTTTGTTTTCTTTCCAATTGAAACAACAATTTTCCTTACAAATCTCCATCTCCCTTGGGTTCGATAAATATTAAACTTGCTCAAACTTGCCATAACGATGTAGCGATCACGTACACTTGCGTGTGGACACCTTTTGACTAAACAATTCTCTTGTTTTAGTTCATAATCATGATGATTAGAATGTTAATGGTTGATTTTCATTTCCAATTAGCCATGGTCTAATCTCTTGTTTCATGGTTGTATGAATACTATGGTGAATTTAGTCTCTTGTTAATCCTATGCATGAATTTGTGATCTTGATGTATTAATTCTCTTATTAATGATTTGTATGAATGCTTGACATGTATAATTAATATGATGATATTCAAATAAATTAAAAATTAAATAAATAGCGACCGCCTAGGCGGTTGCTAACTTTAAAAAAACAAATATTAAAAAAATAAAAAAATAAAATTTGCGACCATCTTAGCAGTCGGTAATTATATATTTACCGACCGTTTTGGCGGTCGCTAAATATTACAAATGGGTCAAGACCCGGTACTTTTACTGACTATTTACCGACCGTTTTGCCTCCAAAATCGGTCGTTAAATATTAGCTACCACTGTTATAGCGACTAACCATTTCGGTCGCTAAATCGGTCGGTAAACATGGTTAGCGACCGCCCGGCGGTCGCTAATTCGGTCGGTAAAACCCATTTTTTTGTAGTGGATATAGTCCCGTTGCAGAAACTCCTCCATACTGTAAGTTCGTAAAATTTGTTTTAGCTTCTTCGAATGCAATATCTAGGGTTTTTTATGAACGCAACCTTATCTCTGTTTTTCATGCATTGAAGAGAATAAGGAAGTGTCGCATCCCTATTTTATAAAGCTTTTGTAGACCAAATTATAAAAAAAAACAAATTCAAACAACAATAAGATAGATCAAACAGACGTATTTATTTTGAAACTTTGCAGCGGAAATAATTATTATAAAAGTAAAATACATTAGTACTTAGACTATTTATACCAAAAGATAGTATATTCTGTCGTAGTTAAAGTAATAAATACATACTTAAATTATCTATGCGATGCGACTCACAATACCAAAAACTGTCAACCCAAACTTAACATCGTAGTATATTAGAAAACCACCATGAACTAATTTATTGATATTAAATACTATACAGCAAAATAGGCAATCCACTGTTGCTCCACCGCTACCCCTTTAATCTGCAAAATGTTAAATAATTTGGGATGAGCAACCAACTAGCTCAATGGGATTCCCTTTGACAAAATACAATATCATAAGTAAATCATATCATCATCTTACATAACATGCATGCATGCATAAAGCAATGCATCTGTATATTGGTCAATCTGTATATTGTGGAGTTGCCTCCAAGGAGCTTACCCTCCTGGACTGAAGTCCCAATCTGTATACGGTGGAGTTGCCTCCAAGGAGCTTACCCTCCTGGACCGAAGTCCCCGTAAAGTTACAACGACCTTACCGTTGAAGCAACCCAATAATTCAATATATCATGTAGCAAGTAACAATAAAATTCACATGAACATTTAAAAGGGACAAAGCAAATAAAATCCCACGCACAAACTTACCAATAGTTGTGTTGGCTTTGCCAACCATAATTTATATACGTTATACGGCCTTTTCCCCGCCGAACATAACATATTACATAGCTAAGTCATAGTGTTATACGGCCTTTACCCCGCCGAACATAACAAATAACATAGATGA
>JAPKLY010000296.1:207558-229104 GCA_026898435.1 Prunella vulgaris
TTATACGGCCTTTACCCCGCCGAACATAACAAATAACATAGATGAATTATAATGTTATACGGCCTTTACCCCGCCGAACATAACAAATCATAGTTCATAATAGCAAGTTGGTGTAAATAATAACAATCAATCACATATAGTATTTAAAAGTGACAAACCATAGTTTAAGTAAGAATCCCCACCTTAAACTTTGATTGTCCTTGTAACTGTGTAGTTTACTTAAAGCGAGAGTTGCTCGACACCTCAAATCCGCAAAAACGACAATAATATAAACTCCTACAGCACCCTAACACCTTCTCGTATCGTATCTAAATTAGGGGTTTACCGAAATAGGGTCGGATTCCCTTTTCTTTTTCTTTCTTCTTCCGCGTCGCAGCCTCGCGACTTCTCTCTGTTTTCTTTCTCAACTTCTATGTGTGAATGGGGAAATGAGTTTTGGTTTGAGGTAAGTGCTTTGAAGTTTGGGGTGATAACTCCCACCGCCTCATTCTCCTATCCTAACTTTTATTTATTTATTAAACAAAGTTGATAAGGCAGTAGGTATATATATATATACACACATATTATTATGACTTAGTTACTAAGTTTTAAGCCCATATATATATTACTATTATTAGTAATAGTGCCGCCATTAACCATATATATACATATATTATTATACAATTATATTATAATATAATATATATAATTTATTTAATTACTACAATTAATCCTCAATCATCTACACTTAATTACACTACTAATACTCAAATAATTCGCACAACACATTTATTCTACTAGAGTCTCAAATAAATAAACAAGAAATTTCTTTTATTAATAAACAAATAAAGACATATACCAATTCAATAAATAATTTACCACTTAAAAATAAAATAATTAACACAACATCACAAATAACATATGAGTAATATAAAATGTATTCAAGTATATATATATTTATAGTAAATTTATATTATTTATTCATAAATATTTAAAGTAACAAACTTAAGAAAAATAAATAAACACAATACTAAGCTATGTAAAATTTATAACATATGGTGATTGAAACTCACGTGTGTTATAAATAAATAATAATAATAATAATAATAATAATAATAATAATAACTTATATAAATTTTATTATCTATGGTGATTTAGTCTACGGGTGTTACAGGAAGTTGTAATTCATTGTAGCACTATGAGACAATAATGCGTTCAGGATTTTGAATTTGGGGGTTTTGAATTCATTGTAGAACATTTCTTCGATTAATGCATTCTAAAAAATAATTTTGAAGAAAATATTATCTGATATTGATTTAGGGTTTTGAATTTTGGGGTTTCGAATTCAGGCAGAAAATATTTATTGGGATTTAGAAAATATTATGCCATATTGATTTAGTGTTTTGAATTCAGGCATAAAATATTATGTGATCTTCATTCAGGATTCATAAGAAAATACTTTTAAAAAAAGCTTTGAAGCTTTAATTTGGAAAGTCTTGAATGGACTTGGACTCACAGAACCTAAATCTGGTGGCATTGACCTAAAATACATAATTAATATATTTTATATTTCCCTTCCATTAGAATCAACACCATTTATGGATTAATCATTCTACACTTGACCTCTCTTCAATCAGCTGTCTTTTATTTTCTTATTATGATAATGGGGAAAATATGGCCATTTTTAATAATATTTTCTCTCTGTTATAGGTGGTAGTGAGGTGTGGTACACCTTTCACTTGCATCACAGGGTAACAATTTATAGGGTTGATAAAGATATTCAATATGAGGCAGGTACAATAAGTTCATTTGATTATGTTAATAGCAATGAGCTATTAATTGAGCAAATTGATGATTTAGTTGCAAAGTTAGGGTTAAGTGGTCCTAAAAAGTATTATAGGCTTAACTCTCTCCATCATTATGTCCTATTACATTAGGAAAAGAATTGTATTTAAGTCTTGATACAAAGGCTCTAGAGGTTCATATATATATATATATATCGAAACTGAGATGAATACGTTGGGGTTGGAACTGAGATTAGAAGTGAGGGGGTAAATGCATCTGGGTTTGGAATTGGGGTTGGAACTAAGATTATAAGTGAAGGGAGAGAGCATCCGGGGTTAGAACTAGGGTTAGAAGTGAGGGAGAGACATATTCTTAGGAGAATGAGTATGACATAGGATCTGATAGTCGAAAAAGTGAACAAGATGATAAATTCTTTGAGAAGTCAGTTGATTTAGATGCTGCGTGGGTTGGTATAAACTAGGAAGATGAAGAAAAATATGATGAAGAATTTAATGCTTCTAGTGCAGAGGTGGAGGGCAGTGAACAAGAGGTTTTTCGTAGTGATTTGGGTTCTGAAGAGGAATATAAAGAGATGAATAATACCTTTAAAAGTTCTACTCTATGTAACCCTGAGTTTTTGATAGGGCAAAACTTTAGCTGCAAATAATTATTTAAGGATACTGTTAGATCACATGCTATTTTTGAGAAAATGAATGTCTAGATAACAAAAAATGATAAGAGGATAATCTATGTTAGATATCTTGATTGTGATTGGTTTATAAATGCACTAAAAGTAGAAAATGAAGAGTCTTTCCAGATTAGGAAAATTAACTCACATCATACATGTGGAACTTCTTTCCATGTGAAAAGCTAAGAGGCAGGTGGATGATTTTAGAGCTAATCCTATAAAGGATGTAGATGGGTTTAGAAATACAACTGCTAGAAAGAATATGGTTCATGTCACTAGACACTGTTGGTCCCTTAAGTGGTCAAGGTCTAGAGGGAGGGGGGGGGGGTGAATAGACCTTGAGAGTCAAAAACAAAATTTTCAAACTTTTCAAAAAGGGAATCTAGAACCTTACAGTAGCACTTTTATAAGTTTAAAAATAGTTAGTCTACAAGCGGTTTTATAGACCTCAAAGGTTATAGCTGTGGACTTGAGAAGTCTACAGCGGCAGAGTTATAAAACTTGCAAACAAAATAATCAACTTGTAGACAAAATATCAGAGGGATTCTGACACTCAAAAGTGTATTAAAAATACTCTAATGTGCAGCGAAAATAAGTGTGTTGGATCGGTTGCACTGAGTAGAACTGATGTACTATCCTCGCAAACCAACACAGGTCTTTTCTAGCGTGCTTATGTCCTCACTCGCACGCACCCTGAGAACTTTCCAGGGGGTCACCCATCATGAAATTGCTCCAAGCCAAGCACGCTTAACTTTAGAGTTCTTTCACAATGGGAACCAGAAAAGAAGATGCACCTTGTTGGTATGAGTAGTACAATCAATTCCTTTAAACCCAATATCTAGCTTCAGCGCCACGGGCGGCACGCAACTATTCCTTTAATCGAGCGAACGAGTGGACTTGAGCGCAGCTCGCCTCCAAGGCAGGGACTGCTAGGATTTCTCCCAATAATCCCCCCCTAGCAGTAGTCTGACGTGAAGCCAAACATACCACTGTTTGCGCCATGGGGACTCGAACCCGTGACATGTGCTCTGATACCAATTGTTGGATCAGTTGCGCTGAGTAGAACTGATGTACTATCCTCACAAACCAACACATGTCTTTTCTAGCGTGCTTATGTCCTCACTCGCACGCACCCTGAGAACTTCCCAGGGGGTCAACCATCATGAAATTGCTCCAAGCCAAGCACGCTTAACTTTAGAGTTCTTTCACAATGGGAACCAGAAAAGAAGATGCACCTTGTTGGTATGAGTAGTACAATCAATTCCTTTAAACCCAATATCTAGCTTCAGCGCCACGGGCGGCACGTAACTATGCCTTTAATCGAGCAAACGAGTGGACTTGAGCGCAGCTCGCCTCCAAGGCAGGGACTGCTAGGATTTCTCCCAACAAAGTGTAAGTGTTAATGAAAAACAATTTGAACAGACTTAATAGCTGAGTGACTTAGACAAGTCTATAGCTGTAGGGTCCAGTTCCTCTGTGAAAAACACAAAGTTTTTATGCACAAATTTAAATACAAAAAAAAATGTAACAGTAAGATAGATATGCAATACAAAAAATAAATAAACAAGATAAGTAAAAACATCAGTGTTTATAGTGGTTCAGTGTCTATGAATAAGACAACCTACATCCACTGTTACACTACTCAGGTGCCAAATTCACTAAGAACAGATCACAAAGATCAATACAAGTAGTTTCCCCTTAGAACTAGATTCACTCAGATTTCTATTCTAACAAGAGATTAACTACTATCCTATTCACACAGAATAACTCACTAAGAGTTAACAAACCTCACAAAGAGATATCTACACTCAGTAGAAAATAATAAAAACAAGTGAGGGAACAACAACAATAAGAGTGTTTCTTTCTGAGAAAATACTAACCAACTATCCTATGAATCACAGGGAATAACAAGAAAATAAGCTCTCTCTCTCTGATTTGTTTCTGCCTCTGAGAACTTCCTCTATTTATTGATGAAGAGATGTGTCTTATCCGTTGAGAAATTCAAATTTGAATTCAGGATAAGGCTCCTCTTACTCTATATAGCCTTGCATGTGTGAAATGGTCCTCGTCCTCCACAAATAATAGTACTGGATGTACTTTTTATCTTCATTCACAGAATTGTGGTTGACTTGAATTAATCTTTATTAACTTCCAGAATCTTTGTGAAAAACTCCTCTAAAGTACTTTATAGTGAGTGCAAAATTGCTACACTAATTTGAGCTTAAGGGTCTTGATAATCTTCATTAAATCTTGAACTTGTACTTCAGTCTTCAAATGGATATATCAGTTGTAGGGTTCTGAACTTTGCAGCTGTAGGGTCATGAAAAATAGAAACTGACCGTAGAGAAATATTATAGCTGTAAGGTCATGTTTCAGCTGTAGGGTGATCAATTATACAGCTGCAGACTTTCCTTTAGCAACTATAACTTTCTTAGCCAATTTTCTCACGTCAAAGTATTAGTTTTAATTCA
The DNA here is from genome assembly GCA_026898435.1 of Prunella vulgaris. Classification (NCBI taxonomy): domain Eukaryota; kingdom Viridiplantae; phylum Streptophyta; class Magnoliopsida; order Lamiales; family Lamiaceae; genus Prunella; species Prunella vulgaris. Next base: position 212,482 of record JAPKLY010000296.1, read on the forward strand.
ATTAAGAATATATGTTTTTCACACATCAAAATCTAAACAGGTACGTAACAATTTCCCCCTATTTTGATGTTGGCAAAACACATAAAGTGTAAAAACATATAAACAACAGCAATAAGATATTTGATTAGGGTCATAATTGCTTGTTTTAGCATCTATTTCTATATGCTTTTGGTGATATTATGTTCATATTTGACCCTATTATGCTATACGTTGTGTATTTAACCTTTTTTGGCTAGAAAGTTGTGATTGTAGGTGAAAACGAGCAAAAATGAGAAGGAACGAGCTAGATCGAGAAAAGTCCTAAAATTTGGAGTTGAGCCAATGGAAGCAATTGATGTTACATGTTGAAGAGCTTGGAGAGAGGGTCACAACGAAAGAAGAATCGAGTCAATCGGAGTTCTAGAGCTCAAGATATGACAAAAAAGGAAAGTCGAGCGTGACTCTAGCTATAGATGCAACTCGGCAACACAATATGCTTGCGGTCGGCAGCACCTCAACTGGAGTCGTGCGAAAGAACTACTAGATCGGCAGCTTACGCGTACGTGAGCGGGCAACCAGTGTGCTCGACAGCCACGCAACTCGAGCTCGGTAGTTTTACACCTCGCGCGACCTAGTCGCGCGAGTGATCTCGGCAGCCTCCAAGCTTGTGGTCGAGCGGCAGTCTGGATTTTTGGATTTTCAGGGCCATTTTCATATTTTCACGTGTTTTAATGAGGGGCATCTTGGTAAATGATTCAAGGGTACTTTATATACTTCCATATCAGATTTCCAAAGTAATACTTTTCATTAGTCTTAGATTTCACACATCATCATATTCTCTCTCTAGATTAGTAGAAGTTAGAGGTAGTTTCCATTTGGGTTCTTAAGATTTCTACTTCCGATTTCTACGATAACTTTTGATCTACCGTACGGATCTTCAATCTGTTTGTTCCTGCGTTCTTGTAATAGATAGAGCTACGTTTCTACCGTTTGAAATTAAATTTCCATTGCCGGATCTATTTCTAGCATTTAGAGGTAATTTGTGTCTTTCCGATTTCCATTGTAATAAGTAAAATTCTTGTAATCTCTATGAATTCCTGCATAATGATGATTGTAGTTAGTTCAATTTCCTTTTTGTTTACCAAATTAGCCATGGGCTAATCCTTTTGTGTGTTAGTGTATGATTCCTATGGAGTAATGTGGTGTTAATGTTGATCTTATGAATGCTATGAGTTGTTGTATGATCAATTCTCTAAATTGATGGTTTGTATGAATGCTTGGAATGCATAATTGATTGAATGGGCCATTAGGGAGTTAGTCTCAATGAGAATTGGTCTATTTTCCTAAATCTTCTTATTATTAGGCCATTGCATACTAAGTGTTTGATTAAATTCCTAAGATAATGAGAATTATCTTTAGTGAATAGAAAGACAATTAGATGCTCTAATGTGTATATAGGGAGACCTTTGCATGTTAGAGAGGCTTGCCAATTGATTGTACAATACCTCATTGCATGAGTAAATGATACTACACCATGTGAAACATATGATAGTACACTAATACACCTCTCTCACAACTTGCTCACTTTGCAAACCAAGGTGATAGGTAGTTTACTCTTTTGACGCAATAGTAGACAATAGATACCTATTCCCCTTTATTTGCTTTGTTGATTTTGAATTAGAACAATAATCTTACCTTACAATCCGCCCTCTCCCTGAGTTCGATAACTAATAAACTTGGTCAAACTTGCCACGACAATAACGATCACGTACACTTGCGTGAAGACACCAAATAGGCAAATAAGTTTTTGGCGCCGTTGCTGGGGAGATGGCTAGTTTGTTTGGTTGTTTGATTTTGTTCTTGTTTTTCGATTTTTGCACTATTTGTGTGAGAATTTTGATACTTGTCTCTTTGTAGGTATATGCACACGAGGAGTAAAGGGGGAGATTTACTACCCTTTGAATCGGATCTTGAGAATAGCCTATGAAGAAGAAGGAGAGAAGCTCGTTTGAATCAAATTACTATAGAGAATAATATGAATGAAGCTCGAGATGAGATTAGAGAAGAAGAACCATTGAGAGGACAAGTGCATCAAGGAGAAGACCACTTGGCTCAAAGAGAAGTTCCACAACCACAACCTATACTACATCCATACCAACCTTATCCACCACAAATCAACCTTACTGCCCACCTCAATATACCAACTATCCAAATTACCCTATTAACCAACCATATTACCCACCACATCCACATAATTTCCCATACTACCCATACCCACCACCAACTCAACATCCAATACCACAAATTGTAAACCCACATCAAAACAATGAACCATTACTCAGTGACTACTTTGAACCGAGGGTGAACAAACAATATGATGGGATCGAAAGACCACCAATTGATGCTGAAAAGTTTGAGCTTAATACAAATCTCTTGAAGTTGTTAAAAGAATCTCCTTTCGAGTATCAAGTGATCGAGAAGATCCAAATGCTCATCTCAATAACTTCATGGAGCTATGTGACACAATCAAGTATAAGGGGATGTCGGATAACGAGAAGAAGCTCTGTTTCTTCAACTTTACCTTGACTGGGAGAGCTAAAACATGGATTCCATCTATGAATCCTAAAGCTGCAACATGGGAGGAGTTGAGCTCCCAATTCCTCAAGAAATTTTACCCTCCATCAAAGATGCTAAAGGCGAGGGAAGAGATAAAGAATTTCTGAAAAAAGGCGAGAGAAACCATATCTAGTGCTTGGGAGAGGTACCAAACCTTGTTGTTGGCTTGTCCTCAATATGGTTTGAGGGATGAAGGTATACTTTTGACATTTACCATTGGGTTGCATGAAGGAGACAAGAATTACTTGATTTTTTGTGCTGGAGGTTCGGTTTGGATAAAGACCGTTTGACAAGTGAACGAGATCATCGAAAATATTGCTGCAAATGATGCATTCCAAAGGGAAGCCAATAGTGGAACAGGTGATCGAGTTGCCCTCCTTGAGGAAAATATGAAGAATGTGTTGAACTTGGTCTATGGAGGCAAAAACCAAAACCAAGCTCCAGCTCCTACGCAAATAAGTGTTGTTGAAAGTATTCCTCCTTCCACTACCTCTACTCAAGAAGAAGTGAATTACATGGGTCGTCCTTAATACAAAAATTCTTTTCCAAGTAATCAAAGGTCATATGTCGCTCCACCCTTTAGACAACAAGGAAGTCCATATCCGAATCAAGGAAATCCTCCTTACAACCCTAATAGAAGGCATTAGAACTTTTCATACTCCAATTCTAAGGGTGCAATTCAATTGCCAGCCGGGATTGATCCGGGGTCGAAGCCGCCTAATAACGAGGGTAAAGGGAGTGTGGAACATACCTTGGCTTTGATTTTAAAGAATATGGAAGATATGAGAGTAGAATTTAGAAAGATAAACAGTGAGACAAATAAGAAGTTCGATGATTTGTGCAACTCACAAGGAAACCAAATCAAGAGCTTGGAGTTTCAAATAGGGTAAATTGCTTCGTCCTTAAGTCCACAAGTCAACAAAGGTAAATTCCCTTCTACCACTGAAATTAATCCTCATGAGCATTGCAATTCAATTTCTTGCGTGGAGGTTGTAAAGAAGGTGTTGGAGAATTGTCCTTTAAAAATGTTTCATGATGAGATAATGGAGGAAGCATTTTGTAGCGAGAATGTGAAATTGGTGAAGGATAGTGAGAAAGGCTTGGGGGTAGAAGAAAGGATGAATAAAAAAGAGAAGGAAAAGAAAGGTAAAGTTGAGGGGGTATGTAATATAGGGGGTGTGGAAAGAAAGGTGGAAAAGGAGGTGAAGGTGGAAATTTTAAAAGGGTTGAAAGATAAACTTGATGATCGATTCAAGAAGTTCTTTGAACTTTTCAAAAAGTTGTACTCAAAGATGCCTTTTCATGAAGCTATTGAGGAAATGCCAAATTATACAAGGTTCTTGAGGGATGCTATGGCAAAGAAGAAAAAAGATAATGAACCGGAAATGGTCAAGCTCACTCGAGAAAGTAGTGAGTTGATAAGAAATCATCTACCACAAAAGCTTAGAGATCCGGGGAGTTTTACATTGAGTTGCCATATTAAAGAAAGTAAGAAGATGAAGGCCTTGTGTGATTTAGGTGCAAGCGTGAATATGATGCCAATATTTATTGCCAAAGAGTTGGGCTTGCATGACTTCAAGCCAACGAAAAAGAGTTTGCAAATTGCCGATGGTTCAAAAGTGAGACCAAGAGGAGTGATAGAGGATGTGGTCGTTCATGTGGGTAAGTTTGTTTATCCCGTTGACTTTGTTGTGCTCGATATTGAAGAAGATATTGAGAGTCCTATCATTTTTGGGAGACCTTTTCTTGCTACATCGGATGCCTTGATTAATATCAAGCGAGGAGAGGTTACTCTAGGAATGAATGGTGAAAAAATTACTTTTTCAATCCATGGTAATTCCAAGAGTTCCCCAAAGAAGATGGGAGAGGAGGTGAGCAAAGTCATACGAGATGAGGAAGAGGAAATTGTGAATAATTTGATCTCAAGAGTGAGTTTAGTGTTGATGATCCTTTTGAAAAGAAGAAAAAAGTGAATGAAGACAAGGGGGTGAAGCAAGTAGTGAAGAAAGCATGTTTTTGGAGAAGGAAATTGAGTGATGTAAGTCACTCAACCCTCATTGATCTTGATGTTACTTGAGCTTAAGAGTCGTCCGGCTAGGGGACGTTAAATCCAAGCGCTAGATGGGAGACAACCCATCCGTATCCTTTATTTCTTTTGGTTTTTTTTTAGTTTTGATTTGATTAATTTTTGTGTTGGAATGGAAGCTTGAGTGCTAATTGGTATGGTGGCCATTTTTTTTTCTTGTTATCATTGCATGTGGATTTTGAGCTTATATGATTAGGAAGAGTTTGAGGAGTGAATTTTTTATATGATCATGATGAATTGTGGGTTTGACAGTTGAGAGTTGAAATTCATTTGTTTATATGTGCTAGCAAATTTTTAATTTACCACTTTTCCAAACTTTATTAGGATTTACAATCTGAAAAAGTGTGGGGGGGTGTGTTCGTGTTAAATCCTCTAAATTTGCTATCATATTTGAATCATATTTGGTTCATTTCTTGTTATATTTTTTGTGTATTAAGAGAAGTTGTGTAGAAAAAGTACAAGAAAAAGGGTGAAAAATTGAAGATTTTCGAAGTGGAAAAGTAAAGGCCCAGGTAGGCAGCACATATAGCTGTGCTCGGCAGGACCAAAGAAGGACTCGCGCGCCTTGGTCACTGACTTGGCAGCCTTCGTGCACGTGAGCGCGTGATTGAGTGCGGTCGGCAGGCTATAAGAAGGAGCTCGGCAGCGAGTGCTTTCGCACGACCAAGCTGCCGAGTGCGATCGGTAGCTAGCCAGTATGAGGTCACGCGACGTGCTGGGAATTCGGATTTTCACCAAAGTGGGTCAAACTTTGACCGCAATTTCCAAGGTAAGCCCACTAACTCTCTCGCCTTTTAAATACACTTTTTCACACACAAACACACACTTAAACACACAAGACTCTTGCACTCTCTCTCTAAAAAAAAAACTCACGAACAAGAAGAAAAGAAGAACGAAAATTTTTCATCTCAATTCCTACACCTCCTCTCACTAATTCCTTTTACAGGTATGTTCTACTCACTCTCATCTATCTATCTCTTGCAAATGCAGAGAAATTCCATGACTTAATTGCCTAGAATTAGAAATTCAAATTCTAGGGTTCTTGGGTATGAAATTGGAGATTTTTTAATCTGGAATGATTTTTATGAAATTGATTGATTAATAATGCTATATTGTTGATGGGTAATCAATTGGGAGCCCAATTGCATGCCAATTTTGTGTATTTTGGACTTAATTGAAGATTGAAATTTTGGGGGTAGGCATAGTGACAAATTTTGGGAAATTTTATGCTAGTTGTTATGATAATGTTATGCTAAATTTTAATTGTCATGATAATGTTGTGCTAGTTGTTAATGGGTATGAGTATATTGATGCTAGGATGAGTTAATTATGTTGATTCACCTATGATTTTTGCTTACTTGAGGTTTCATTGAGAAATGACAATTGGCATGACTATGAGTTGCATAATTCCCTTGATTCTAGAATAAGACCCATTATGTTCAATCTATTCTACTTAGAGAATGATGTCGATTAGGACTTGAGTGTATTGTTCTTCTCTTGCTAATGTATAGAATTCTTCTAGGAGATGTTGGATGGTAGATAAACTCTTTGTTTATATATCTTGCTCATGCTTAACATTTTTTGTAGGGATGACGAGGAAAGGAAAAGGAAAAGCTTCAAGTTCCGCCACGAGTAAAAAGTGGAATGATCCCGCACTAGAGGAAACTTGTTTAGCAAAGTGTGGAGACAAGCCATCCAATCATCAACTTTATTTTGGTGATAAATAATATTACTTCCAACTCTTTGTGAAGGTGATGAATATAGAGTTCTACACGGGGAGATTCTTCAACAAGACGACTACCACTATGTGTAATTTTGGTGATGATGTGGAGGTTTTGTTTGAAAGAATAGGGTGGAAAGGATTACTCACCATGCCGTGCTATGGGTATTGCGATGAGGTATCTATTGAATTCTTGAGCACATTGATCATAACAGAGGTTGATGCAGTACCTACCCAAGGTAAGTTCCGGTACGACAATGAAGATTATGTCGTAACTGCTGATCAAATCAACCAATTCTTTGGTTGTGGGGAGAATGTACCTAAGCAACATTTCTATGCTTGGGAGAGGTTTACTCGTGCTCAAGAGACTTGGAACTTGATTAGTAAGGATGGAGGTCGGTATGTCGCTCAAAGCTCTAAGGCATCGCATATCGCTAATCCTATTTTGGCGTATGTGCACAAAATCCTAGCAAACACTGTTTTTGCTAGGGTTGAGGGAAGTAGAGTGAGGAGTGAGGAGCTGTTCATTCTACATTCCTTGTTGACATCGAAGAAGGCAAATTTTGGTGCTTATCTGCTTAAAAATCTTAGCCAACAAATCTCGAGGGCTAAATGTACTTATTCAGGTTTAATCATCTTTCTTATTCAAAAGGTGAGTCCATCACCGAGGAGAGTGATTCGTGCAGGAGAACTTGTTGATTTGGACTACATGGTCCATACGAGGATTTTTAAGAAGAAGGGGAATACTATTTGCTTCATAATGTCAAATGCAAAAGACCTTTTCCCTTTAGTGGATTATGACCTTCTTACAGTTACAAAGAGCGAGAATCTGATGCTTAATTCCCCTTTGCACTTGCAAATCAAAGTGGAATTCAAGAGAGTGAGGGGTGAATCGAGCTCCCAACCCAAAGTGGAAGCACAAGAAGAAAGGCATGATCCGATGCAAGAGGAGTACTATTGGCAAGAAGAGTACTAGAATCAAGGGGGTGGACATGTGTTCGAGGGATTGACTTATAACGAATGGGGCCACGAGGTACGGTCTTTGAGGTCGGATGTGGACGATCTTAGGAATGACTATTCCTTTCTCCGATCGGATATGACTAGATTGACCGATAGTTATCATCTTCTCAACAATACCATGGACTCCATCAACCGGAACGTGAACACTATGTCTAACAACATGGAGGAAATTTTTTAAGCCCAACGAGCAATGATGAATTGGCACATCGGAGAGGGCCACTTTACTCACACACGTTATCCTCCTCCGTGATGTGTGAAAACATCATGAGGATGGGTAACAATGTTCTTATCTCTATCTTACTTCCATTTCATTGTTCTAGTTTTACTTTGTTGAATTGATATTGTTATGATTTTTGGGTACTTGTAGGAGTTTGATATTTTGGTTTGATGTTTTGATTTAATAGGTATTGATTGGATGATATTTCGACTTGGATGTTTGATGCTATGTTTAGTATTGTGCTTTATTGTGCATTGCTTGATCTTGTCTCCACTTCTTTGTTAAACTTTTTAGACCCTTGGTCCGAAAAAGTTTGGGGGGGTGTGATCGTTTCGTCATTCTCATGGCAATGCTATTTTTATGCTATTTTTAGATTGATTTTGGAAGTATTCCTATGCTTTGATGCCTAGTGTGTTGATGAGGCCTTGTTTTGCTTGTTATTTTTTAGATTATTGTTGCTCATTTTTTGAGTAGTGAATGCATGAGATATGCTTATTGTTGTGTGGATAAGTTGAAAGTCATGATAGGTGTAATAGTGTTACCTCTTGATTCTTGTCTTATCTTTGATACTTTTGATTCTATGATTCTTGAAATTTCATTGATTTGAGCATTTTTTATATGATATGAGTCTTGATCACCCATTACCCGTGAGTTTTGAGCCAATGATGCCCGTTTCAATCTTGAACGGATGATATTTTTTTATGTGAGTTCCACACACATACATGTTACTCTAGAACTTGGCTTTGGTCTTATTTGAGGCTACATTAGATGAAGAGTTCACATGATATGATTTGAGGCATTTTCGTTGATATATATTGAGCCACTTTGCCCTATAAGTCTACCAATGATATTACTATCCAATGCTCACCATTTTGTGCTTATAATCCTTTCCTTTGGCTAACCACACTTTAAGCCATTTTACTTCCTTTTTGGAACTATCTTGTGTTAGGGTTATACTAGAAAGTATGCTTTTACTTTGTATAACTAAACTGAATCTTTAAGTTTTATCTGAAATAAATCTTTTATCACTGTGCTTTAGATAAATATGAATGTTATTTATTTATTGCAATCCGTTCAAATATAATAGTACAAGTTACACTATAGATAAATGTGGTGATCCCTAGATAACTCACAGCAAGATCACATTATCAGTTTCTTGTAACAAGTACTAAATTCACAACTTAGATGGGATTTGAACACCCCATTGGTAAACGGTTGATGTGTAGATCCCAGATTGGCTTATCTTGACCAAGGAAATGCACTAGTGCATGATGATGCATTGAAGAGGACCTACAGAGAGGTAATTCTTCCGTACTGATTTATGGGATGAAGAATTAGACCTCACTGGTCGTTTATTTCTAAACCTCTGTTCCTTAAATAGGACAGTGTGTGATCCGTGTGTGGCACTTTATTTTAAACACGGACAAGAAAATCTTAAACATGGGAAATAATGACCGGGAGCCATATGATTGTAATATGGGTTAAGATGGATAGTGCAACATTAATCCTATATTGGAGTGAGATTAATGTAAATGAGTTGAATGACATTGGGCTCAATGTTAGAATTCAAGGCCCATTAGGAGGTCCAATCTTAATTCTCCTAAAGGCCCCTCAAGTAGCCCAATTAAATGTCTAACAATTGACAAGATGATTAAAAATAAAAGAAATATTTTGGGCCAATTTATTATAAATTTTCAAAAATTATTATATATTAAATTAATGAGAGATTTTATGGAAAATAGATATGTATCTTGAATACAAGAATATCTAATAAAATCAAGATCTCATGGAATTAAATATGTAATGTTTTTTTTGAAAATTAAGAGGAAAAGAAATATCAAGAATTGAATATTTAGTATTCAAGATTATCAAGATTAGAATATTTGATATTCATGATAATCAAGATTTGAAATATTAGATATTCAAGATCTTGTATTCTCACTATAAATATGAGATGATACAAGACTTCATAACATTATTATTATGAGGATGTGATTTTCAAAAATCACAGCAGCTTGGGCAACAAAATTATTTTCTTCCTTGTGTTGTGATTATTCGTGTGGCCTCCCACCGGGTGTACGAATAAGGACAAGGGAATACTTGAGAAGGCCTTTTGGGTTAATCAAAGCCAAGGGAAACACAAAGTAAAGGATCTCAAAGGACGCCTTTTGTCTTAGAAAGTGTCTTTCACCAAGGGAACAAAGGACACATTTTGTCTCAGAAACTGTCTTTTCTCTAAGAGGTATAATTCACTAAATCCCTTAGTTCCGCATGTTTAGGGCTTTACGTGATATTATTTGATCATATGTTTTGCATGCAAAGCCTGTTGTTGGGTATACAATTATTTGATTTTATTATATTTAAATCATGATACTAATTGTAGGCTTAAATTTGTATTTATCGTAAATCCCGAATAGATTCGCGTTTAATTCCCCAACAACAGTCCCTATGATTAGTAGAGTGAAAAGAAGGAAGGAAGATTGGTGATTTGATGAAGAAATTGGTGGCCAAGGTTGAAAGAAATTCTATATATGGATTGATGCAAAAATGTGCAAAGGTAGTGCTAGAAAAGCTTTAAGGAAAAAGGTTGACTTTTTGTGAATTTATGGTCAAGTTTGACTCTAGTGTTGTGAGTATGTTCACAATTTTGCAAAAAGGGAAGATTGATTCTTTGAAGCGTGATTTTAAAAGAGCATGAAGAGTATGTGTAACATTGCATGAAGAGGTGAATGATCTCTACTTTGATTCCTTCTATGCTTTACTAATCATACTTAGTTACTTTTAACCATATGTTCCTTCCCTACGAAAGAGCCAACACTACAACCTTTAAAGTCCTCAATGATGTGTGATTTATTTCTCATATCAAGTGGTGGAGAATGGAGACTTGAGCCAAGCCTATGGTAGTAGTATGTGTATGTTGTGTGATTTATGAGAGAGCCTAAACACTTGAGGGTTGAGTGAAACACCTATCCTGAGAGGATCATGACTCATTGACTTGATTTTGTGCTAATTGATTTGATTTTGATAGAAGAGTGGATGATATTGTATCTTAGACTTGCTAGATAGTGAGTGATGATTCTATGGCATTGATCTTGTGCTTGATGCTTCATACATACATTCCCCTATCTTATCGCTTCGTTGCTCGAGGCCGAGCAACAATCTAGTTTGGGGGTGTGATTAGGGTCATAATTGCATGTTTTAACATCCATTTCTATATGCTTTTGGTGATATTATGTTCATATTTGACCCCATTATGCTATACTTTGTGTATTTAACCCTTTTTGGCTAGAAAGTTATGATTGTAGGTGAAAATTAGCAAAAAAGAGAAAGAAACAAGCAAGATCGAGAAAAGTCCTAAAATTTGGAGTTGAACCAATGGAAGCAATTTATGTTCCATGTTGAAGAGCTTGAAGAGAGGGTCACAACGAAAGAAGAATCGAGTCAATCGAAGTTCTAGATATGACAAAAAAGGAAAGTCGAGTGTGACCTAAGCTAAGGATGCAACTCGGCAAGACATATGCTTGTGGTCGGCAATACCTCAACGGGAGTCGCGCGAAAGCACTACTGGATCGGCAGCTTCCGCGCACGTGAGCACGCGACCAGTGTGCTTGACAGCCACGTAGCTCTAGCTCGGCAATTTCGCACCTCGCGCGACCTAGTCGCGCGAGTGAACTCGCAGCCTCCAAGCTTGTGGTCGAGCGGCAGTCTAGATTTTCGAATTTTCAGGGCCATTTTCGTGTTTTCGCGCGTTTTAATGAGGGGCACTTAGTAAATGATTCAAGGGTACTTTATATACTTCTATAACAGATTTCCAAAGGAATATTTTTCATTAGTCTTAGATTTCACACATCATCATATTCTCTCTCTAGATTAGTAGAAGTTAGAGGTAGTTTCCGTTTGGGTTCTTAAGATTTCTACTTCCAATTTCTACGAAAATTTTTGATCTACCGTACGGATCTTCAATCCATTTTTTCTTGCATTCTTGTAATAGATAGAGCTACGTTTCTACCATTTGAATTTCAATTTCCATTGCCGGATCGATTTCTAGCATTTAGAGGTAATATGTATCTTTCCAATTTCCATTGTAATAGGTAAAATTCTTGTAATCTCTATCAATTCCTGCATAATGATGATTGTAGTTAAAGAATCCATAAGAACACCTAGAAAACATTACAATATATTCTGGAGGTTGTATATTTATCCAGTTCCCTTGACTAGGTTGCTGACTTTGGGTTATCAAAGGAAGAGGTTTTTGATGGGCGCAATTCAGGCCTGAAAGGCACGCTATATAGATCCCGTCTATATATCCACAAACAATTTCACAACGAAAAGCGATGTGTACAACTTTGGTATTATACTCTTTGAGATCATCACTGAAAGGCACGTACAGCTATATAGATCCCGTCTATACATCCACAAACAATTTCACAACGAAAAGCGATGTCTAGAGCTTTGGTATTATACTCTTTGTAATTCTATATCACCATATATATATAGACTTGGTTGATTTAGAAGAGGCTGGTGTTTCCTGAAATACTCTTCATATCATATTTTACTAACAAGAAAGAACATAACGAGACTCCCGGTTTAACGAGACTCCACATAACTAGAAGAGAACATACTCATCTTCTAGGCTTTTAAATTGCAGAGCAGAGAACCAGCCACACATAAATAATTGTAAATCATCAGGAAAACTAGCTGTAATCTAAATTCAGGGAGATTTATTTATGCGGAGAAGAGAATAAAGTAAATTAGGACCACCCCTGACCCTATATTGAATACACCTCAAACAAGATAACAAAAATACTAATAATTAATACCTGGTGTAGAACGGCGGTGGCGGAGGCAGAGGCGGACGGCGCTGTGACGAAGGCAGAGGCGGATGGAGACGGTGGCAGAGGCAGAGGCGGACGCGCTGTTGCAGAGGCAGAGGCAGATGGCGCTATGGCTGGGCGGCATTGTGCAGAACGGTGCTGTGGCTGGAAGGCATTGTGCGAGGCGGCGTTGAGCAAGGCGGACGACCCTCACACAGGTACTGGGGACCGACGGCAACGGCGCTCACAGACGAGATGGACGGATTAAGGATTGATTAGTGCAGATTGCACACAAGACGGATGGATTAGGGATTCGAGGAAAAGGAATTTCAATTGTATACGGATTAGGGATTCTGAGGAAAGGAATTTCAATTGTCTTTTATCAGATTAGGGCAATTGTATTTTTTATTTAAAAAAATTTCTAAGTATATGATATACTGTTTAGAGTACTTTTTCGAGTAGGACAAAATGATTAGAGTGATTTCGTATAACAACTGTATATCTTTGAACTAATTTTATTTTTTTATATCTAATCTTGTAATTTAAAACTAAAATAAAGAATATCTTGCAAAACTTTTATTTTTAGTAGTAATTTAAAACTAAAAATTAAGGAAATAACCTAATAGTATTACTCTTTTGTGAAGATGGTACTAGGAAATAACCTAATAGTATGTAATACTAGACTGAGTAGTTCCTAATATCATCCTCACAAAAGAGTGATACAATTAGGATCCCAACATCAATACTAGTAAATAGAATCACTATATCATTAATCAAATTGATAATCACACACCAAATCACTAAATTTATCATAACTTGAAGTTTTGGTAAACATGAGAATGTGTGAGTACTACAAGTGAATATGACTACTATAAGTATCACAAGTACAATTTCAACTAACTGGTAACACAACGAGTAATCTTTTAACTAATTTTTGTTTTTATATCTAATCTAGTAATTTAAAACTAAATAGATAATATCTCGCAAAACTTTTATTTTTAGTAGTAATTTAAAACTATAAATTAAGGAAATAACCAAATAGTATTAATCTTTTGTGAGGATGGTACTAGGAAATAACCTAATAGTATGTAAGACTAGACAGAGTAGTTCCTAATACCATCCTCACAAAAGGGTGATACTATTAGGATCCCAACATCAATACTTGTAAATAGAATCACTAAATCATTAATCAAATTGATAATCACACACCAAATCACTAAATTTATCATAACATGGAGTTTTGGTAAACATGAGGTTGTGTGAGTACTACAAGTGGATATGACTACTATAAGTATCACAAGTACAACTTCAACTAACATGTAACACAACGAGAAATCTTTTCGTACAAAAATTGTATATCTTTGAACTAATTTTTTTTTATATCTAATTTTGTAATTTAAAACTAAAATAAATAATATCTTACAAAACTTTTATTTTTAGTAGTAATTTAAAACTAAAAATTAAGGAAATAACCTAATAGTATTACTCTTTTTTAAGGATGGTACTAGGAAATAATCTAATAGTATGTAATACTGGACTGAGTCGTTCCTAATACCATCCTCACAAAAGAGTGATACTATTAGGATCCCAATATCAATACTTGTAACTAGAATCACTAAATCATTAATCAAATTGATAATCACACACCATATCACTAAATTTATCATAACATTGAATTTTGGTAAACATGAGGATGTTTGAGTACTACAAGTGGATATGACTACTATAAGTATCACAAGTAAAATTTCAACTAACATGTAACACAACGAGTAATCTTTTCGTACAACAAGTGTATATGTTTGAACTAATTTTGTTTTTTATATGTAATCTAGTAATTTAAAACTAAAATAGATAATATCTTGCAAAAAAATTATTTTTAGTAGTAATTTAAAACAAAAAATTAAGGAAATAACCTAATAGTATTACTCTTTTGTAATGATGGTACTAGGAAATAACCTAATAGTATGTAATACTAGACTTAGTAGTTCCTAATACCATCCTCACAAAAGAGTGATACTATTAGTATCCCAACATCAATACTTGTAAATAGAATCACTAAATCATTAATCAAATTGATAATCACACACCAAATAACTAAATTTATGAAAAAATAGAGTTTTGGTAAACATGAGGATGTGTGAGAACTACAAGTTGATATGACTACTATAAGTATCACAAGTACAATTTCAACTAACAGGTTACACAACGAGTAATCTTTTCGTACAACAAGTTTATACCTTTGAACTAATTTTGTTTTTTTATATCTAATCTAGTAATTTATAACTAAAATAGATAATATCTTGCAAAACTTTTATTTTTAGTAGTATTTTAAAACTAGAAATTAAGGAAATAACCTAATAGTATTACTGTTTGTAATGATGGTACTAGGAAATAACCTAATAGTATGTAATACTAGACTTAGTAGTTCCTAATACCATCCTCACAAAAGAGTGATACTATTAGGATCCCAACATCAATACTTGTAAATAGAATCACTAAATCATTAATCAAATTGATAATCACACACCAAATCACTAAATTTATCAAAACATGGAGTTTTGGTAAACATGAGGATGTGTGAGTACTACAAGTGGATATGACTACTATAAGTATCACAAGTACGATTTCAACTAACAGGTAACACAACGAGTAATCTTTTCGTACAACAAGTGTATATCTTTGAACTAATTTTGTTTTTTATATCTAATCTAGTAATTTAAAACTAAAATAGATAATATCTTGCAAAACTTTTATTTTCAGTTGTAATTTAAAACTAAAAATTAAGGAAATAACCTAATAGTATTACTCTTTTTTAAGGATGGTACTAGGAAATAACTTAATAGTATGTAATACTAGACTGAGTAGTTCTTAATATCATCCTCACAAAAGAGTGATACTATTAGGATCCCACCATCAATACTTGTAAATAGAATCACTAAATAATTAATCAAATTGATAATCACACACCAAATCTCAAAATTTATTAAAACATGGAGTTTTGGTAACCATGGGGATGTGTGAGTACTACAAGTGGATATGACTACTATAAGTATCACAAGTACAATTTCAACTAACAGGTAACACAACGAGTAATCTTTTTGTACAACAAGTGTATATGTTTGAACTAATTTTGTTTTTTATATCTAATCAAGTAATTTAAAACTAAAATTGATAATATCTTGCAAAACTTTTATTTTTAGTAGTAATTTAAAACTAAAAATTAAGGAAATTGCCTAATAGTATTACTCTTTTGTGAGGATGGTACTAGGAAATAACCTAATAGTATGTAATACTAGACCGAGTAGTTCATAATACCATCCTCACGAAAGAGTGATACTATTAGGATCCCAACATCAGTATTTGTAAATAGAATCACTAAATCATTAATCAAATTGATAATCATATATTATTATCATATTTTTTCGTGTTCAATAAACAAGCTATGCGTAGGTTAGTTGGTGAAAGGCAAGTTTTTTGTTGGAAAGGTCATATGTTCAAGTGCCATTGATGTATTTATTTTTTATACTGCAAACTTGATTCAAAGAGTTTTATTAAAATATCTAAGACAAATGTAATGTTTGGTCCAGTGGTGTAGTTATCCGCTTTAGGTAAATGGGTCCCATGTTCGAACCTTGATGGATTAAAATTTATATTTTTTATTTTTTTAATATAATTTATATTTTATACGGTAAAATTAATTAATGGCAAAAAGATAATAAATAATAAACATCAAATTAAAATAAAAATTATCTAGATTATTTGGCAAAAAATTAATAAATAATAAACATCAAATTAAAATAAAAATTATCTAGCTATTTGGTCGTTATTTGTCTATTTGTCAAGTTTAATCGAAAGGTTTTGTGATCGAACCTTAATAAACAAATTTTTTTAATAAATTTTATATTCACAATTTTATTCAGTAATATCTATATTTTATATGAAAAAATTTATTAATCGTCACCATATACAAAAATTGGTGACAACATATTATGTCACTATTTACTATGAACAATTAATGACGAAACATAAAACCGTCATGCAAATTGAATATTATATGACCAATATTGATCGTCACTAATTAAAATGAAGATCGTTACCGAATAATATTGTGATGAAATAAGTGCGTCATTAAAAAAAGATTATTAATCGTCACTATATATCAATATTGGTG
>JAPKLY010000296.1:244868-274744 GCA_026898435.1 Prunella vulgaris
TTTTTTTTTAGTTACTAAGTGACGATCCGAGTTCAGAGTGCCTTTTGAGGCAAAGGCTGGCATTCTGGATCCGGGGCGTTACAACGTTCACTTAATTGGAAATCATCATGATTTTGGCAAACAGTACGTGATCGTTATATTGTCGTAGCAAGATTGACCAAGTTTAATATTTATCGAACACAGGGAGATGGGGATTTGTAAGGAAAATTGTTGTTTCAATTGGCTAGCTAACAAAGCAATAAAGGGGAAAGGTATCTAATGTCTACTAATGCGTCAAAGAAGTAAACTACCTATCACCTTGGGTTGCAAAGTGTGCAAATGTGGGAGATATGTGCTAGTGTACTATCTTATGTTTCACATGGTGATGTATCCCTTAATCATGCAATGAGGTATTGTACAATCAATCAGCTAGCTAGCCACTCTAACATGCGCAAAGGTCTCCCTAAATACACATTAAAGCCTCTAATTGTTCTTCCAATTCTCTAAGGATAATTCTCACTCTCTTAGGAATTTTATCAAACACTTAGCATGCACTGGCCTAATTACAAGAAGATTTAGAAAAATAGCTCTACTTTCGTATGAGACTAACTCCCTAATGGCCCTTATGATCAACTACACATGCAAAGCATTCATACAATCCATCAATGTAGAGAATTGATCATACAACATCTCAATGCATTCAAAAGATCAACATAATCACCACATTACTCCATAAGGATCATACACCAACACATAAAGGAATTAGCCCATGGCTAATTTGGTAAACATAAGAACAATTAAGCTAGAAACAATCATCATTATGCAAGAAATGTAAAGAGAATTACCTATTACAATAGAATTGAAAAGATACAAATTTACCTCTACAAGCTATCTAGCAATCCGGCAATAGAAATTAAAATTCAATTGGTAGAAACGTAGCTCTAGTCGAGACGAGAATGTAGGAATAAACGGATCAACGATCAAAGCGGTGGATCAAAAGTTATCGACGAAATCGTAAGAAGAAATCGTAAGAACCCAACTAGTAACTACCTCTCTCTCTCTCTCTAATCTAAGAATCTAACTATGATTATGAACTAATGTGACTTGGATACCTTGAAAATCTGATTCTTGGAGTATTTATAGTGCCCACAATGCTTGGTCCAAAATGCCCTTCATTAAACATGCCAAAAGACGAAACAGCCCTCGAATTTGTGTCTGACCGAGCCATCGCACGAGTGACCCATAGTGGCCACACGAATCTGGCTCGTGTGGTCACTCGTGTGAGCCTTCCTCGCTCGAACTAGAGCATCCTCGCATGAATCTAGGCTTGTGGTCGCACGAGCCAGGCTTGGTTGCGTACGAGCCCAGGTTCGCCTCGTACGATCGATCCTCGACTTCCTCGTTTTCTTCATATCTTGAGTTCTAGAGCTCCGATTGACTCGATTCTTTTTCCGTTGCGACACTCTCTTCAAACTCTTTGACATAGTATATCATTTGCTTCCATTGGATCAACTCACAATTTTTGGACTTTTACGAACTTGCTCGTCTCTTACCGATTTTGCTTATTTTCACTACAAAACAAAACTTTCTAGCCAAAAAGGGTTAAATGCACAAAGTATAGCATTTTAGGGTCAAATATGAACATAAACAAATCAAAACCATGTAGAAATGGATGCAAAAAGATGCAATTATGACCCTAATCATCTGCTTCTTGCATGCGACTTGGATGACGAGAAGTCGACACGGGTTGCCCGTGTGACTTGTAATCTCATCGCTCTGGTAGTCTATTTTGCGAGGCGCTATGACTGGACTCTTCCACCACACTCCAGGTTTGTCTACCCTGTGGACCAAAATGATCTATTATCTTTTGCTTCCCATGTTCCTCTCGTCTTCTCCTTTGCTCGCTATCAGCTTCGGTCTCGTGTTGATGCTGAACAGTCCGTTCACGAATGGGTTCTGGTTCAGGTCCTGTCCCTTGTTGTTGTTTTAACACCCTGCAAAGGGCCGTCATACGAGATATATCTTCGGGGCTTTTCAAGAACGGGAGCAATTCAGATAACCCTTGCATATAGTTTTGCACCACCTGGGCAGCTGGAACTCCAGTGTGTTCTACTTGTTGTCTGTTTATTGTTGTACCATGAACTGTTGTTGATTGTTCAGGTGTTGGTGCTCTTTAATTCTGGTAGTTGTTGTTCCTTCCGTGTGATGTCACCCTAGGTTGAGATACTTCCCGCAACATTTTACGTAATGTCAGCTCCTTTCCGATGAGCAAGTCAGCAGGTGAAATAACAGGTGAGCAGGTGGTGAGCATGTGAGTAGGTGACGAGCAGGTGAGTAGGTGGCGAGCAGGTAGTGTAATTTCTTCCCGAGGAGGGGAACAACTGAGTTTCGTTCAAGTGAGCAGCTACAAGGATTTCTTCAGGTGAAGCGGTGAGCAGGTCTCACGATTTCTCCAGAATCAAGATTTTTGCAATTTTCAGTCCAGTAACTTGAAGAATCCACCGAACAGAGGTTCGGGCCCTTTCTCTAGCGCCAAACTGTTAATAAAATCTTTGTAATTCGAGTTTATATGATGTTTTGTAACTGGATTTCACGAACAGTACCTTGGATTAAGTCTACTAGAATTGCTAATTGTGAATTCTGGAAAGATTTTGGTAAAGCTTTGCTAAGGCAATGGAAAACTTGGGAAAAAAAATTTCATTTATGAAAATGAGGCCTATTTATAGGCAAATACATAACATTGCCACATATCTCAGAAAGTTTACACGTGTCCCTCACGTGTTAAATAAGATAAATACAACAAGAAATTGACCAAACATAGAGAAAACTAGATTCTGGAGATCAGGTATGAAGGTGGCGAGCAGCTAGTTATAAACATCATAGGAGGCGAGCGGCTGGTTGGGCGAGCAGGTGCAGTTGTTCGCCTCCTTTCAATTTGTATTGCTGCCTTCCTATTTCTTGTTCTTAATGTGATTCTTCATCTTCTTTGTTGATTCTCACTTGATTTAGCTGCATCTAGGCTCCATTCTTGTGATCTTTTCAGATTAGGTCAATTCTTTTGGGACACGTCATCCGGGACTCCGTTAATTACTTCCTTAAGCGTTCGGATTAACTTATTCCATCAACAAGCTCAACACATCATTGATCTGCTAACAAAGACATCATTGGAGTCCATCAATGACAAGTCCGAGTTTTGTCTAAGTCAAGTGTCTCTCATTCAAAATTAATGAATCTCTTTCGAAACTCATGAAATTGATGAAAGTGAGTCCATTAAGAAGCCCGTTGTGAAGTCCGAGTCGAATGCCTCTCATTCAAAATCAACAAGTTCGAAAGAATTAAAACTCAGAAGACTGAAACCACATTTCTTTCGAAACTCATGAAATTGATGAAAGTACGAGTTCGTTGAGAAGCCCGAGTCGAGTGCCTCTCATTCAGAATCAACAAGTTCG
The DNA here is from genome assembly GCA_026898435.1 of Prunella vulgaris. Classification (NCBI taxonomy): domain Eukaryota; kingdom Viridiplantae; phylum Streptophyta; class Magnoliopsida; order Lamiales; family Lamiaceae; genus Prunella; species Prunella vulgaris. The sequence continues at coordinate 248,297 of JAPKLY010000296.1, forward strand.
AAAGAATTAAAACCCACAGAACGAAACTCACATTTTCTTTCAAATCTCGTGAAATTGATGAAAGTACGAGTCTATCCAGTATTTTTCAGTAGACGGGCACCACGCTTCGCAAAAGGCCTTGATAGCTCTAGAGTTGCAACCGTACATGAAAAGAGACGCAAAGATATAATCGTAGATGCGAACTTCCTTGAGGGTGTGATGACATCAATCCAACACATTCTCGGTCCACTCCCAATAGCATTTGATGAAGCGAAACTCGCCGAAAATTCCATCAATCCTCTCTAAGAGTTTTGGTCCGTGATCATCCAACATCTCGACGATGGAAGATAGGTCACATCTTCGACGTGCCTATGGGCTACCTTCAAGATCCATGCCTTTGTTGATCGGTTAACTATACAACGTCCTAATAATGGTAGACGGATCACATCTTCGACTTGCCGATGGGGCTAGCTTCAAGATTCACTCCTTTGTTGATCATTTCAAGGGAAGCTCTTGCACTTAATGTTCTATGTGAAACTCAATGATGACCAAACTCCGCATAATTATCGATGAGAGATTCCTCGATCTGCAAATGGGTTTTCTCTCCAAAGAAAATTATCAAGGAACGAACTCCAAAAATAATGGTGGAGCTGTTGAAATAAAATTATGGTGGTGATCCGAAAGATATGTAAAAAAAGGGGTGGAAATTAACTTGAAAATAATAATAATAATAATAATTTGCTTATCTTAAAGTTCATTAAATAAGTTCTATTTTAAAGTGGGTTAGATTTAATAATTAACAGTGGACTTGATTTTTAAAGCCCAATAATGGATGCCCAAGGTAAGTATTTGTCATCTTCTGCAAAAGAACCAAATCAATTTCATCATGCCAAAAGTTACAGCCACTCTCCCCCATTCATCTGGACATCATCGCATAATCGCCTATAAAATAACCTCTGCCGTTGTACGAAGACTATCACCCATGTCTGACGACGAGAGCTACTGCCCATCTGTGCGCCACCTCAACCGGCAACAGTCAAATCACCGGCGTCTGTCTCTCTACTCATGCCTTCTATCATTACCCTCATCGGCGGCAATTTGAGCACCGCCTTCGCTCTTCCCTCTGTATCAAACCCACACAGTTGCACCGTGTGTGCTAATAAAACTGTTGTCGTGTATCGCTCTTCATTCCACGAACAGGGCGATAAGACCACCGCCAAACCAGCTGTTTGTCCAAAATCGTGAGCTTTCACGCATGTGTACCTGAACGTTGTTGTCGTGGCTAGTAAACCAAGTAATAAAAATATCAAACTCATGGAAATTATGCGATGTAGAGCAAGTATTGAATGTTTACAAATGTTAATAGCTAGGAAAACAAGAAATGATCTTGAATTTTGTCTACCTTTCAACAAAGATTAGTAAAATCTAACTATCACCTTATAAAGATAAGCAAGTGTGATGTGTGTGCATTAGTGAAATCCTACTATGGTTCACCTAGCATCCTATCCATCCTAGCATTCATAAGGTCTCTTGATGTCTTAATCAAGTTATCACTCTAACTAGTGTCTAGATCTCTTTAACAACACAAGCTAAAGGGCTCTATCAAGTGTCTAGATCTCTCTAATAACACCCAATACTCCAATTGAGAGGTCTTATATCCTACGCAATTCTCATTGACATAAGAGCATTAATACAAACACTTGGCATGCACAAAATTCTATTAAGAGATTCTATGAATTAACTCAATTCTCATGTGTTGCTAACCCACTTACGCTCTAAATATCCCATTGAACATACCAAGCATTCAAACAATTCATCAAATAAGAGAATTAATCCATCAAGATCACTTAATCATGCATAGGATTAATAGAACACTAAATTACACCATAATGATCATACTCCAATGCAACAAGGGATTTGCCCATGGCTAATTAGGAATCTAAAACACCAATTAACAATCTAAACAACATTATGAAGCACTAAACCAAGAGAATTAAATGGAAACTTACCAAAAGTAGAAAAAATAGAATACAATCCACAAACCTTGAAATGCTAACTTCAAATCCAGAACTTGAAATACAAAAATGAACTGTAGAAATGTAGATAACGACGAGAGGAATCAAAAGCAACAAACGGATTAACGATCCAATGGATGGATCAAAAGTATTTGTAGAAAGAAGATAGAAAATTAACTTCTAATCTAATTAGTAACTACCTAATTCTCTCTCTAAACTAATCGAAGAAAATGGAATGAATGAAAAGTCTAAAAGATGCTTGAGAATCTGATCCTTGCGGTATTTATAGTGCCCATAATGCTTAGACCAATGTGTCCTTCATTAAACGCGCGAAAGGACAAAGATATCCTTGATTGGGTGGCAAAACGAACCACGCGCGACCATGAACTGAGAGGCGCGCGAGCTGCTGGTCGCATGCTTGGTTGTGTGTGCCTTAAACACGCGAGCAGAGAGTTGGCGCACGAGCTGCTTCTTCCAGGCGCGCGAGCTGCTTTTTCCATGTGTGCGAGCAACTTGTTTTCTTCATATCTTGAGCTCTAGAACTACGATTGACTCTATTCTTTTTGCATTGTGACCCTCTCTTAACACTGATTTAAATCAGATGGTATATCATTTGCACCATTTGGATTGATTTAATAAATCTAAAATTTATCAAACTTGCTCTTCTCTTTACCTCTTTGCTTCGTTTTTCCTATAAACAAAACTTTCTTGCTAAAAAGGGGTCGATAGCACAGAGTAAAGCATATTAGGGTCAATAATGAACATAAACTCATCAATATCATACAAAAATGGATGCTAAATGATGCAATTATGACCCTAATCACAGACCTCTCCACAGGCTCTTCTCCTGCCTGAGGAACTGGCACTCCTCCGAAAATGGGCCAGGTGACAAAGCGGTTGGTCATGAACGTGATTGGACCCTCCTCGGTCACCTTGAACATCTGATCATGGATAGAGTGAAGATGGGCACGAACCCTAAACTTCCAATAGTCATAATTAGTAACAGAGAACTCAGGAAGATAGCCTTCAAGGCTCTTAGAGGATGCCATGATATGCAGTTTTCAGAAACAAGATCTAGCTCAGGTAGACCACCAAAAGTTTATCCTCAGAAACTATTGGTACTCAAAGTCAGTGGTCTTTTGAACTATCGCTCTGATACCACTTGTTGGTCCCAAAATGAATAATAATCAGTGTATGGGGAATACTCTGATGTCAGATTTTCCAAAAACTCAGGAAAATACTCTTACAAACTCAGTCAGGAAGATCCTGTTGGTTCTCACTAAACGGATGGTCACAGGGGTAGCAGCGACTGATCAGTCAAGAGACAGAAAGGCTGACTCCTAGTGTAGTTCTATAGAAAGCTCAGTAGAGAAAACCCACCTACTGACCGCTCAGAAAGCTAGTCAGATGGATAGCTATCTCAGTAAGCTAGAGTTACGTGCGGAAGTGTGTCCTGAAATTTCTACTCGTTTATTTTCCTGAAAACTGATTTTTGATTACTTAGAAAATAGTTGTTAAGGCTGGTGCACAAATTTTTCTCAGGAGAATTGATTTCTCCTGAAGTTGTAAAACTTATGCTGAATGCTCAAATGCTTAGTTTATGCATGATGACAGTTATGATCCTGAAAAATAAGTAAATCGGCACACTGAGGAGCATTTTTAACGTGGTTCAGAGATAACCAACTCCTATATCCAGGACCTGATTGAAAAGGAAGCGATCCTTTTCCACTGAGGATCGAAACTTGTTTTTAACGTGCCAAGGTGCACGAGTAGCCTCCTTCCTCTCTTACGAACTTAGCTCCTGGGTGTTTTACAAGTCCCAGTCCTTCTTACCAACCTTCTCACAACCTGAGGGTTTGTGTTTGCCAAAATCGTGTATGATTTCCACGCAAGTGAACGTGGTCATTGTTTTCGTGAAAAGTTAACCAAGTTAAATATTGAACATAGGGAAACGATGCGATATCAAGCAAGTATAGTATGTCTACAAAAGTGGATAGCTAGGAAAGCAAGAAAACAATCATAGTTTCTATCAACTAAATCAACAAGAAATAGTAAATCCTAACTATCACCTCTTAGAAGTGAGCAAGTGTGAAGTGTACATGGAAGTATTCCTACTATGGTTCCTTTAGTGTCTTATCCATCCTAGCATGCAAAAGGTCTCTTGGTATCTTAGTCAAGCCAACTAGTGTCTAGATCTCTCTACCACACAAGGTAAGGGCTCGATTGGATGTCTAGATCTCTCTACAACTCCCAACACTCAAATTAAGAGATCTAGGCTAATATGCAATTCTCATTGGTAATACTAGCAATTTATCAAACACTTGGCATGCATAAAGTTCTTATAGCTCATTTCTCATTTCATTGCCAAAACATAAAGCCATACAATCCAATTAAACATCCCAAGCATTCATACAAATCATTAATAAGAGAACTAATCCAACAAGATCACTAATTCATGCATAGGATTAACAAGAGATTAAATTCACCATAGTATTCATACAATCATGCAACAAGGAATTAGCCCATGGCTAATTGGTGGAACAAAGCAACAATTAACATTGGAATCATAAGGAATATTAACTAAAACAAGAGAATTAAAGAAAATCTTACCATATGTAGGGAAATTAAATACAATCTAAAAACCTCCAAAGTGCTAACTCTTGATCCAAAGCTTGAAAACATAAAGTAAACCGTAGAATCGTAGCTAATAACGAGACTAAGCTAATGCAACAAACGGATTAAAGATCCAATGGATGGGTCAAAAGTTATGGAAGAAAGAAGATTGAATCTAGTTAAGAAACCCACTAAGTAACTACCTAATTCTCTCTCTAAACTAATCTAAGAACTTGGAATGATGAAAAAGTACCTTTGAGAATATGATCCTTGAGTATTTATAATGCCCACAATGTTTAGTCCAAAATGCCCTTTCATTAAACGCGAGAAAAGATGAAACAGCCCTCGAAAATGGGTCAGTCCGGGGCATCACACGAATGCACACTAGTGGCCACACGAATGCATTCATCTGGTTCAATTCGTTCAGCCTTGATTGCACGAACCAGAGAGGTTTTGCACGATCCCGTTCGGTCGATCCTTGACCTCTTGTTTTCTTCATATCTTGAGTTCTAGAGCTACGATTGACTCGATTCTTTTTCCGTTGTGACCCTCTCTTCGAGTTCTTCAACATGGTATATCATTTCCCTCCATTGGATCAACTCACATTGACTCGAACTTGCTTGTCTTCCGCCGATTTTGCTCATTTTCACTAAAAAACACAATTTTCTAGCCAAAAAGGGTTAAATGCACAAAGTATAGTATTTTAGGGTCAAATATGAACATAAGAACATCAAAACCATATAGAAATGAATGCTAAAAGATGCAATTATGACCCTAATCACAACCCCAAACTAGATTGTTGCTCATCCTCGAGCAACTAAGTGATATGATAGGGAAATAATTGTATCAATGAAGCATCAAGTACAAGATCAATGTCACAGAATCATCACTTAATATCAAGCAAGTCTACAATGCAATCTCATCTAATCAACCATCAACAATGAGTCAACAAGCAAGATATTAAATCAATGAGTCAAGATCCTCACAAGATAAGTATTTAGCTCAACCCTCAAGTGTATAGGCTCTCTCATACATCACACCACATACACATACTACCATAAGCTTGGCTCAAGTCTACATTCTCCACCACTTGAAATGACAAATCATTCACACATCAATGAGGACTTTCCAAGGTTGTAGTGTTGGCTCTTTGGTAGGGAAGGAACATATGGATAAAAGTGACTAAGTATGATTAGTAAAGCATAGAAGGAATCACAATGTAGATCATATCTTCATTCAATGTTGCAAATACTCTTCATGCTCTTTCAAAATCACACTTCAAGAATCATTCTTCCCCTTTTTGACAAGTTGTGATCATACTCACAACACAAGTCAAACTTGACCATAATTTTGTAAAAAGTCAACCTTTTTCATTCCTTGCAAGCACTTGCTTTTGAACCTTCTTTTCACAACAATCAATGCATAGAATTTATTTTCACCTTGGCCACCAATTTCTTCATCATATCACCAATCTTCCTTCCTTCTTTTCACTCTACTAATCATAAGGACAAGAGAGTTCCAAAAAGGAAGAAAAATGGCTTAAGGTGTGGTTAGCCAAATGAAAGGTCTATAAGCACAAAATGGGTAGCAAAGGATATCAATATCAATGGTAGGCTCATAGGGCAAAGTGGCTCAATATATATCAAAGAAATTGCCTCATATCATCTCATGTGAAATCATTATCTAATGTAGCCTAAAATAAGACTAAAGCCAAGTTCTAGAGTATAATGCACATGTGTGGAACTCACAACAAAGAATATCATCCGTTCAAGATTGAAACGGGCATAAATGGCTCAAAACCTCACGGGTATAGGGTGATCAAGACTCATATCATATAAAAAATGCTCAAATCATCAAAGTCTCAAGCATCATAAAATCCATAGCAAACTAGACAAAACTTGAATCAAGAGATAAGTCCACTACATCTAACATGAACTATCAACTCATCCACACAATCATAAACATATCTCATGCCACACTACTCTAAACTAGCAACAATATGGCAATCATAACAAGCAAAATAAGACATCATAATAGGCACATGATCTAAAAACATCATAGAAGCACTAGAATTATCCTAAACATAACATTGCAATGAGATTTACGAAATGAACACACACACCCAAACTTTTTTGGACCAAGGGTCTAAAAAGTTTGGCAGAGAGTGGAGAAAAGATTATGCAATGCACTCAATTAAAGCATAATACCACAAGAATCAACACTTAAGCTCAAAATAGCAATCTTCAATAAAGCAAACTAAACCTAAGAATGGAAACAAATAAGGAGAGATAAGTGTAAAGACATACCTTGAGTTGGAATTAAGAATATGAGAGTGCCTTGCCACTTACATGAGAATGTCCTTCTTGGCCGAGTAGGAAGAGAAATTCCTCATCACACCTTTCTCGAGCAAACAAATCACATCAATTATTCCCGACAACGGCGCCAAAAACTTGGTTGCCAAAATCGTGTATGATTTCCACGCAAGTGAACATGGTCGTTGTTGTCGTGGCAAGTTAACCAAGTTAAATATCGAACACAGGGAAACGATGCGATATCAAGCAAGTATAGTATGTCTACAAAAGAGGATAGCTAGGAAAGCAAGAAAACAATCATGGTTTCTATCAACTAAATCAACAAGAAATAGTAAATCCTAACTATCACCTCTTAAAAGTGAGCAAGTGTTAAGTGTACATGGAAGTATTCCTACTATGGTTCCTTTAGTGTCTTATCCATCCTAGCATGCAAAAGGTCTCTTGGTGTCTTAGTCAAGACAACTAGTGTCTAGATCTCTCTACAACACAAGATAAGGGCTCTATTGGATGTCTAGATCTCTCTACAACTCCCAACACTCAAATTAAGAGGTCTAGGATAATATGCAATTCTCATTGGTCATACTAGCAATTTATCAAACACTTGGCATGCATAAAGTTCTTATAACTCAATTCTGATTTCATTGCCAAAACATATAAGCCATACAATCCAATTAAACGTCACAAGCGTTCATACAAATCATTAATAAGAGAACTAATCCAACAAGATCACTAATTCATGCATAGGATTAACAAGAGATTAAATTCACCATAGTATTCATACAATCATGCAACAAGGAATTAGCCCATGGCTAATTGGTGGAACAAAGCAACAATTAACATTGGAATCATCATGAATATTAACTAAAACAAGAGAAGTAAAGGAAATCTTACCATCTGTAGGGAAATTGAATACAATCTACAAACCTCCAAAGTGCTAACTCTTGATCCAAAGCTTGAAAACATAAATCAAACTGTAGAATCATAGCTAATAACGAGACTAAGCTAATGCAACAAACGGATTAAAGATCCAATGGATGGATCAAAAGTTATGGAAGAAAGAAGATTGAATCTTGTTAAGAAACCCACTAAGTAACTACCTAATGCTCTCTCTAAACTAATCTAAGAACTTGTAATGATGAAAAAGTGCCTTTGAGAATTTGATCCTTGAGTATTTATAGTGCCCACAATGTTTAGTCCAAAATGCCCTTAATTAAACGCGCGAAAAGATGAAACAGCCCTCCAAAATGGGCCAGTCCGGGGCATCACACGAATGCACACAAGTGGCCACACGAATGCATTCGTCTGGTGCAATTCGTTCAGCCCTTGATGGCACGAACCAAAGAGGTTTTGCACGATCCCGTGCTGTTGGTCGCACGATCCCATTCGGTCGATCCTTGACTTCTTATTTTCTTCATATCTTGAGTTCTAAAGCTCCGATTGACTCGATTCTTTTTTCGTTGCGACCCTCTCTTCGAGCTCGTCAACATGGTATATCATTTGACTCCATTGGATCAACTCATATTTTCTGAACTTTTACAAACTTGCTTGTCTTTCGCCGATTTTGCTCATTTTCACTACAAAACATAACTTTCTAGCCAAAAAGGGTTAAATGCACAAAGTATAGTATTTTAGGGTCAAATATGAACATAAGAACATCAAAACAATATAGAAATGGATGCAAAAAGATGCAATTATGACCCTAATCAGTTTGGTATTCTGGTTTCCAACTAATTTTTGATAATCCTTCTAACAACACAAGTCTAAGGATAGGATTATCACTCTAAGCAATATACAGAATTGAATCCTACTACAACTCTAGGGAAATTTAGACTTTCAGAATGTTGTTTATGGTTTGCTTTGAGCACTTGGATTCCTGAAGATTTCTTGCTTGGAAATTTCCTGTAACCTTGAATGGGGGCAAGGTCTTCTGTATTTATAGGGAGATTTGAAAAGATTCATTGGAGAAAATCTTTTCAAATCTCCCTATTTAGGTAGGTGCAGACAGTGGTTGTACTTGGTTGACATTTTCCAGTGCTAAGAAAGGAAATACTCAGATCCGCCACCTGCGACTCTGAGGAGCATTAAATGCAGCGCAGTCTTCGTACATATGTGTCGCCTCCTCACTGGCTGTTTGTCCAACGGCTAGTTTGTCTACTGACTTATGTTTCCTCATACATTTATAACTCTAAGTTTCTTGTTCTTTACTCAGAATAAATGTTTGTCTTTATACGGGGCGCTGACATTCCTTTTGTCCTCAGAAGTTAACATAAATGCTAACTCTCCATTTGCATGTGTAACCTTTTCTTGTCAAGACTTACAAGTATCTGTTTGAATGATATTAAGCCCTAGTAAGGACTTGTAACGCCCAACATAAATGGATTCAAGTTATAGTTTATAAGTCGTCATTTGAGGTTTTAAAGTTAAGTTGCGCGTAGGATTAAATATTGTGCTTTAGTTCTTTAAGTTTTTCACGAGCCTTAAGTATTAATTTTCTGATGATTAAGTAGAGTTGTTAAGATATATTATTTGTATTGAGGACTTAAGATATTTCCAAGTTTTAACCCAAGATATTCTTCAAAGATTCATTCAAGATATTTTCAAGATTTGGTCCAATATTTTCTAATATTTACCCAAGATATGATCCACGATATATTTCAAGATTTCAGTCAAGATCATTCTTCTTTTTAGTTCATTTTTTTGGCCAACACAATTGAAGGCCACTTCATCAATATTCAACCAAGATTTACCTAAGATTCATCCAAGATATTTCTCAAAGATTTGATCCCAGATTGTACCAAGATTTGTTCAAGCCAAGATTTACTTTTCCCAATCTTTTATTTCGGCCAATATGTTATATTTTTTCGGCCACTTTATGATTAAAAGCCCACACAAATTTCAGCCCTATATATATGAGAACCAAGAAACCCCTTTCATTCATTCATAGTTTTCGAAAATATTAGAGAGAGAGAGAGAGAGAGAGAGAGAGAGAGACATTCGAAAGTTTTAAGAGGAAGAGTAGAGGATTTCAATTCAAGGACATAGCAAGGCCGGACGTGCACACATCTCTTTTTTCTTCAAAGAAATCAAAGGTGGGGATTCAACGGTGAAAAGTGGTATTTTATAGTTCAATTTTTAAATGTTTTGCCGATGTGTTTATGTGTTTATATGCTAAAAAGAATGGATGCCCTTATGTGGTATCAACTATGGATGCTCTTATGTAGTATCAACTATGGGTGCTCTTATGTAGTACCAACTATGGATATCCTTATGTGGTATCAACTATGGATGCTCTTATGTAGTATGAACTATGGGTGCTCTTATGTAGTACCAACCATGGATATCCTTATGTGGTATCAACTATGGATGCTCTTATGTAGTATCAACCATGGATACGCTAAAGTCGTATCAACAATGTAAATGTTTGGTATATTTTCATGTATGCATGTCCATTATATTTAGATTTCGAACTAACGTCCCCACTGAGTGATTATTTTATAATTACTCACCCTGTTGGAACAATCTGAGTGTTTTGATCAGATCCCAAAACCTCTTGATGAATTTGCCTAAGTATAGTTCATCAGGATGATAGGCTCAGGATAGATAGGTTAGAATAGATTTTTCTATTCACAGGTATTCAGTTCAGGGGGAATGTGTTGAAGATTGAAGACTGATGGTGACTTCCCTGAAGTTTGAAGTCTGAAGCATCTCCAACCCTGAAGGTGTTGATCGTCCTGAAGATGATCAACCTGAAGCTGCAACCTGAAAAACTTAGAAAGAGTCCTGAAGATGCCTAGAAGTCATCCTGAAGAAGACCACTGATCCTGACAGAACTGAGTAGACTAAGCATGCTCAGGGAAGTCTCTATCAGTGAAGGCATAGTATAACCTTGATCAGGCTGAACGTCCTTCTGATGTTCTTAAGTCCTGACTTAGGCCTAGTATCAGTTAACCTGATACTTGTAAGTCCTGAGACCCAAAGGTTACATGTGCGAATGGAAGTCTGATGAAGCAGAAAGAATGTCAGAGTCTCCAACATAAGACAAACATTTATTCTGAGTAAAGAACGAGGGACTCAGAGTTATAAATGAACGAGGATCAGTAAAGTCAATGCCGATAAACTAGCCATTGAACAAGCAACCAGTAAGAAGGTGACACGTATGTACAAAAACTGAGCGCATTTAATGCTTCTCAAAGGTGCAGGCGGCGGATCAGAAACTTTGCCATACTAGGTACGGTCACTGTCAGACAAGGACAACCAGTACTTGCACCTACATAAAATAGGAAGGTTTAAAATGGATCTCCTCCAATGGATCTATTTCAAACCTCCCTATAAATACAGAAGACCTTGCCCCCATTCAAGGTTACGGGAAATTTCCAAGTGAAGAATTCTCAAGATTCCAAGCACTCAAAGCATACTTTGAACAGCACTCTGAAACCTTAAATTTCCCTAGTGTTGTAGTAGGAATCTTTTCTGTATTTTTCTTAGAGTATTGATCCCATCCTTAGCATTGTTTTGTTAGAGGGATTAATACACATTAGTTGGAAAACGTAAATACCAAACCTCTCAGGTTGTGAGTTGGTTGGTAGGAATGACTGGAACTTGTAAAACGCCCAGGGGTCAGTTCCTTAGAGGAGAAGTTGGCTATTCGTGTCCCTTGGCACGTAAAACCCAAGTACCTATCCTCAGGGTTTTGAGGATAGCTTCCTGTTAAATCAGGTCGTGGACGTAGGAGTTGGTTATCTCCGAACCACATTAAAAAGACCCTTGTGTGCTGATTTACTATTTGCTCAGGATCATAATTGTCATACATATTAAACTGAAGCATACTTGCACTGTTTTGAAAACATCAGGATTGATTCATCATCCTGATCAGTAAAACTATGCACCAGCCTTAACCACGTTTTCACTAAGCAAACTGATAAGTTTTCAGGAACTAAAACTAGTAGAAACTTAAGGGCTCACATTCCGCACTAAACTGAGCTTAGAGCACAACTCTGACTTAGCTTATTTGGTTCGTTGCTGATTCGTCCCTGCTGCCCCTGAGGACCATCAGTTTAACTGAACATTTCAGAAGCTTCCTGATTAAGTCTGAAAGAGCATTTTCCTGAGTTTTCAGGAAAATCTGACATAAGTGTATTCCCCCCCCATACACTGATTTATACTCATTTCGGGACCAACAAGTGGTATCAGAGTCGTGGTTCAAAAGACCACTGACTTTGTTTACCAACAGTTTCTGAGGAGAAACTTTTGGTGGTCAACTGAACAGATCTTGTTTTTGAAAACTTGCATATCATGGCATCCGGTTCTAAGTGCCTTGAAGGCAGTCTTTCTGAGTTCTCTATTGATAACTACGATTATTGGAAATTCAGGGTCCTTGCATATCTCTACTCCATCCCTGATTAGATGCCCCAGGTGATTGAGCATGTTCCTATCAGATTTATGAGGAATCTTCAGACCACCTGGCCTGTAGCTGGTAATGTCCCTGTTCCGGCTACCGGAGATGAGCCTGTGGAAAGGTCCGTGCTTACTGCTGATTAAATTAAGCAAATCGGACTGGATAATGTTGCAAAGAATATTATACTCCACGCCATTTCTTATGAGAATTCGGTCAGGCTCATGCATTTAAAAATCGTGAAGGAGATCTGGGATGCACTGAAGGAGATGAGTGAGGGTTCTGAAAAGATTAAAGAGAATAAGCGGGATTTGGCTATCAGGAAGTTTGAGGCATTCCGCATGCTAGAATGAGAAACCATCGATCAGATGGAAGCTCGGTTCATTAAGATGATGAACGAGCTAGCAACCCTTGAGAAGGACTTTCCAAAGAGGGAGGTATCATCTAAAATTTTGAACTATCTCCCTGAAAGATGGGACACAGGAGTGATCTTGTTAAAGAACACTCAGGACCTTACAAACGTTCCTTACTCTCATCTCTTTTCATAGTTAAAAGCTCTGGAATTTGACCTCGATAAGAGGAAGACGAAGGGTGTTGTCAGTGAGGATGTGAGTGAGGACAAGACACCTGAGAAGGAAAAGAGCGTGGCTCTTAAAGCTACTCCTGAGCCTGAGGCTAGATCTGGCTCGAAATCATTGAGGGATATGAACAAGAATGAGCTAGCCCTGGAGTACAGCCTGATGGCACGGCATTTCAAGAAACTGAACTCTCGATTCAGCAGGTATAAGAAGTTTTATACTGACACCCGTGATCGCAGGTATTCCAGCCCCAGGAGATCGAGCCCCCGAAGGAAAGAGAGGAGGGGTTCAGATTCCAGGAGAGAGAGAGACGAGCCTGAGCTGCGCAGAGATTAGAAAAGCTCCAAGAGGAGAGATGATGCTGATCCCAGAAGATCTAGCTCCAAACCTGAACGATCATCAGGGAGCCAGAGGGAGTCATCTGATAAAAGGTACACTGACAAACCGGGTGTTTCTGATGTAGATCAGTGCTACCATTGTAAGAAGACCGGACATTATCAGTATGATTGTCCGGAGCTCAGTGCTCGTGAGAGTGAAGATCGGAGAGCAAACAGAGATCTCAGATCATCAGATCGGAGAGCATTGGTTGCTGAGGATTCCTCAGATTCAGATGGCCCAGGACGCCGATCCCCTGAACTCTTCTCCGATGAGGAGTATGATGATCTCTGCCTGATGGCAGATGATGAGGTATCTTCTTCTGCCTCTTCTCCTGATCACGCACCTGAGCTTAGCTCAGATTCAGCAAGAGAGCTCGACCTTCAGCTCGCCCTAGTGCAATTGATGGTTGACTTCTCAAGGTTGCAGGAGACTCATATTCACACAGTGGATGTGAATGCACAACTGAGTGGGGAGAATGATCAGTTAACTGAGTCTCTCAGAGTGAGGGATACTGAGGAAGCACTGAGGCTAGTAAACCTCCAGGAAGAGTTGCTTCATGCCCGGAATAGGCATGATGAAACTCCAGTGGCGGTTGAAAGACTCAATGCTATAATCAGCTCGCTGATTGAGACTCGTGACACTGATCAGTTTCTTACTCAGGAATAGCAGATGATTGAGCGTATTGCTCTTAGAGGGATGTTCAAAACTGAGTGGCAAGCTCGCCTTAGTGCTGAGCAAACTGCTTGGGATCTTGAGCTGATCTCAAAAGAGAATGCTCATCAGAAGTTGGTGCTTCAATACACCACTGAGCTTGAGGCCCTGAAAAGAGAAAATGTGAGCCTTGAAGAAAAGCTGAAGAAGTTATATTCATCTTCCCAAGTGGTTGATGAGATTACAATGATCTCTCAGACTTCTGATGGTGCTAAAGTTGGGTTAGGCTATGATGCCTCTAAAGACCCAAAGGGCAAGAAAAAGAGAGGTGCTTCAGGGAGCAACTCTCAGAAAACGTTTGTCCCTGCCCAAACTGGTGACAAGAGCTCAAGTGTTGCTCACCAGGACAAAGGCAAGGGGAAGGAGAAAGTGCCTGCTGAACCTGTCAGGCAAAGGGCTGAGGAACAAAGGCCAAAACCTAAAGGAAAAGCCAAAGCTCCTCATCCTGAGCCGAGGAAGAAGGACCAAGGGAACTCCAAGGCTCAGCCTAGGAACCCTCGGGCTGGAAAGAACTTTGCCCCAAGCACTTCTCAGGCTCAGCCTCAGAATGCTCAGGGTGGAAGGAATTCTGGTCAGAGGAGGCCTCAGGCAAGGCCAAGGAATACTGAGGTCTAGAAGCCTCAGGCAGGGCACAGGGCCCATCAGGAGCGTCCTAATCCTCAGAGGAGAAGGACAAACCAAGTGGTCCCTGAAGGGCGACGGAGACCTGACTCCGATAACACTCAGGCCAGACCTCAAGTGCCTAGAGGTCAGGCCCGAGCTGCTCCTTCCCAGGACAGACCTCAGCCCAATGCACCCAGGCCAATGAGGAACAGGAGGCCCGCCCCCAGGAATCAATCCAGGGCTCCTGAACCTCAGGCTGACACCCATACACCCTCAACTTCCCAGGCACAAAGGAAGAAAAGAACGGTGTATGTTGATGTTTCAGGGAGACAGGTTTACACTTCTGATGCCATCAGAATTGTTAAACAAATCTGGATCCAGAAGGGTATGGCTGACACTGTAAGACACAATACGAGATGTGTACCTGAGGCCTGATTCTTTTCAGGTCGCTGCGGGCTACAAGAAGAGAAAGGAGGATCTGATGAACGACTGGTACTTAGACTCAGGGTGTTCCAGGCACATGACCAGATTTCGTGATCTCCTTCAGGACTACGTAGCTCAGGAAGGCCCGCAGGTAACCTTTGGTGATAACTCTAAGGGTTTCACCAGAGGATTCGGTACCCTTGTTGTTGGTTCTGTGAGAGTGCTTAATGTATACTATGTTGATGGTCTTAGGCATAACTTGCTTTCGGTCAGTCAGTTTTGTGACCGTGGATATAGTGTAGAATTTACATCTAACATATGCCTTGTGAAAGACAAATCTACACTGCAGGTTCTGATTACAGGTGTCAGGAGAGGCAATGTTTATTTTGATGACTTTAAGAGCAGCTCTCCTGAGACTTGTTTGGTCGCTAAGAGCTCATCTGAGCTCGGTTGGCTTTGGCATAAACGCCTGAGTCACTTAAACTTCAAGATTATTAACAAAATCTCTCGACTTTCTCTGGTAGAGGGTCTACCTAATGAAGTTTTTAGCAAAGACCACGTGTGCGAAGCATGTCAGGAAGGCAAGCAAACCAAAGCTTCATTCAAGGAGAAAGATGCATTCTCAACTGACAGAGTACTTCAGCTCCTGCACATGGATCTCTTTGGTTCGATTACTCCTGTCAGCATGAATGGTAAGAAATATACCCTTGTTGTTGTTGATGATTATTCCAGGTACACATGGGTTATTTTCATGCTGAACAAGAAGGAGACTCAGGTCAAGCTTCCAGAGTTACTCAAGAAATTGAGTACTGAATAGGGTCAGAGCATCGTCAGGATTAGATCAGATCGGGGACCTGAGTTTATTAACTCAATTATAACTGATTTTTATACTGACCTTGGTATTGCTCATGAGACTTCAACAGCCAGGACCCCTCAGCAGAATGGGGTAGCTGAGAGAAGGAACCGGACCCTGAAGGAAGCTGCCCGGACCATGTTGGCTGAGTCAGGACTGCCCAAGAAGTACTGGGCTGAAGCAATCAACACTGCTTGCTACACTCAGAACCGATCTATGCTGAACAAACAACATGCTCAGACACCTTATGAAACTTAGAATAAAAGGAATCCTCGCATCTCCTATTTCCATATTTTTGGGTGTAAGTGTTTCATTCTAAACAATGGGAAAGACCAGCTTAAAGCCTTTGATAGCAAGTCTGATGAGGGAGTTTTCTTAGGATACTCCTCAGTCAGCAAAGCTTTCAGGGTGTATAACTGTTGGACCCTTTGTGTGGAGGAAACACCTCATGTTGTGTTTGATGAGACTGCATCAGTGCATAGAAAACAGGTTCCGAGTCCTGACACTGAGGGGGTTACCAAGAGGGTGACAAGACTGAGCCTGAAGAATCCTGAGTTCAAGGTCAAATTCGTGAATGCTCCCAAGGGATGGGATGATGATGACGATCAGGATGGACCTCAGGCCAACCCTCAGAAAGCCCCAGCCTCGGAGAATGTTGAGTCTCAGACGTAGGCATAGTCTCAACCTGAGGTACGTACTGTCGGTGATGATGCTTCTGCATTTGAGACAGTTACTGACTCCAACTCTGTAGGGGGAAACAATGTCCCTGATACTGTACAACCCTCAGGGAATGACTCAGTGTCCCCTGTTCTTGCTCGTTTCGCTTCTTTGCCTATTATTGTCGAGACTAATATTTCAGGTTCAGGCGAGGGAACTTCAGCAGCTCCCAGTGCAGCCGTCAGCAGGAGACGGTGGCTAGATGACCACTCATTGGCTGACATCATTGGTGATGTCAATGAAGGGGTCAGGACAAGGTTGTCCTTTGGTGAGAGCGCTATGTTTTGTTGTTTCCTGAGTGATCAGGAACCTAAGAGCATAGAAGAAGCTCTTGCTGACCCCAACTGGATCCTAGCCATGCAGGATGAGCTCAATCAGTTTGAGCGGAATCAAGTTTGGGAGTTAGTTGAGACACCTAGGCGTCAACATGTTATTGGCACCAAGTGGGTCTTCAAGAACAAGAGGGATGAGAAGAATGTTGTTGTCAGGAACAAGGCCAGACTGGTGGCTAAGGGTTACTCTCAGGCCGAAGGGATCGACTATGATGAAACCTTTGCTCTAGTTGCAAGATTGGTAGCAATCAGGTTGTTCTTAGCTTATGGAACATTTAAGAAGTTCAAAGTGTATCAGATGGACGTAAAGAGTGCCTTTCTGAATTGTGTACTGAACGAGGAGGTTTATGTGGAACAACCTCCAGGGTTCGATGTTGGTGACAAGGTATATCACTGAAGAAAGCTCTTTATGGCCTGAAGCAAGCCCCCAGGGCTTGGTATGATACACTCTACCAATTCCTGATTGACCACGGGTTCGTGAAAGGAACAGTGGATAGGACCCTCTTCAGGATATCCGAAGGGGAAGACATTCTCTTGGTTCAGATTTATGTGGATGACATAATATTTGGATCACCGAACCTGAAGCTTTGTGAGAAATTCTCAAAGCTGATGACGGGGAAGTTTGAGATGTCAATGATGGGAGAGATGAACTTCTTTCTAGGTCTTCAGGTCAGGCAATCTGACTCCGGAATCTTCATAAATCAGTCCAAGTATGCGAGGGACTTGATTCAGAAGTTTGGAGTTTAGACCAGCAAAGTCTCACGTATTCCCATTAACACAAATGAGAAGCTGGATCCTGACAAGGAGGGGACCTCAGTGAATCAGACTGAATATAGGGTACTGTTTGGATCTTTATTGTACCTGACTGCAAGTTGTCCTGACATCACCTATGAAGTTGGAGTTTGTGTAAGATATCAGTCTGATCCGAAGAAAAATCATCTAGAGAGTGCCAAAAAGATACTGAAATACCTGAAGGGTACAGTCAATTTAGGACTTTGGTATCCCTCTGATGACAACCTAGAACTGACTGGCTATTCTGATGCTGATTATGGAGGTTGTATGCTTGATAGGAAATCAACTACAGGCACATGTCAGTGTCTAGGGAGTAAACTGGTCTCTTGGTTTTCCAAAAATAAACAAGTGTTTCAACGTCTACTACTGAGGCTGAGTATATGGCGGCAAGCAGTTGTTGTTCCCAAATCCTTTGGTTGAAGCAACAACTGGGAGACTACCAAGTTGAGGCCACTGAAGTCCCAATTTATTGTGACAATAATAGTGCCATTGCCATATCCTAAAACCCAGTCTTACACAGAAGGTGTAAGCATGTAGACATCAGGCATCACTTTATAAGAGATCATGTTGAGAAGAAGGATATAAGGATGGAGAGGGACCCTACTGACAAGCAGAGATCTGACATATTGACTAGGGCTTTGGCTGAAACCAGGTTTGTTGAGTTGTCAGTAGAGTTAGGACTTCTTGACCCAGGAGTAGATGGTTCAGTATGAACCTCAGTTCAGGATTGAACAAAGTGGTCAGGAGGGATGACTAACTCGAGATCAGGTTGCAGGAAGATAGATGGCTTTCAGGGGGAACAGACATCAAATTTGGATCTTCAGGATCAGAATAGGTTTAGGTTCAGGACACAGAGCTCAGGGCTTGTCACCCTGATCAGACTCATAGGTATCAGTCAGGTTTCTATATCTGACTGACTTGTATGTATTATTGAACCTTTGCTTTAATTATAGCCTGCTTGCATCATTTCTGATCGTGTCTGACACCACATCAATCACAGGGTTTTTAACTCTCATCCTAGCCATTCATTTAATTTTTAGTTTTTATTTAATGCAAAATTGCTTATTTATTTCAAACATTCCTCTGACACGCATTAAATGCAAGTGTGGGCAGGAACAGTTTTCTATAAAGTTTGAATTATTAACTTTGAAAACTGAATTTGGTAAAGTTTTATTTCGGATATACCCCTTCATCTAATCCGTTGAATTTCAAAAGGCTTTTAATCAAATTCGTCCATTAAAACTGAATCTTTTGGTATAAAAGGAAGCTTTGAGCACATTTCATAATTTGTGCACTCATATTTTCTCAGATGTGCAAGCGGTGGATCAGAAACTTTGCCATACTAGGTATGGTCACTGTCAGACAAGGACAACCAGTACCTGCACCTACCTAAAATAGGAAGGTTTGAAACAGATCTCCTCGAATGGATCTATTTCAAACCTCCCTATAAATACAGAAGACCTTGCCCCCATTCAAGGTTACGTGAAATTTCCAAGTGAAGAATTCTCAAGATTCCAAGCACTCAAAGCATACTTTGAACAGCACTCTGAAACCTTAAATTTCCCTAGTGTTGTAGTAGGAATCTTTTATGTATTTTGCTTAGAGTATTGATCCCATCCTTAGCACTGTTTTGTTAGAGGGATCAATACACAATAGTTGGAAAGCGTGAATACCAAACCCCTCAGGTTTTGAGTTGGTTGGTAGGAAGGACTGGGACTTGTAAAACGCCCAGGGGTCAGTTCCTTAGAGAGGAAGTTGGCTATTCGTGTCCCTTGGCACGTAAAACCCAAGTACCTATCCTCAGGGTTTTGAGGATAACTTCCTATTAAATCAGGTCGTGGACGTATGAGTTGGTTATCTCTGAACCACGTTAAAAAGACCATTGTGTGCTGATTTACTATTTGCTCAGGATCATAATTGTCATACATATTAAATTGAGGCATACTTGCATTGTTTTGAAAACATCAGGATTGATTCATCATCCTGATCAGTAAAACTGTGCACCAGCCTTAACCACATTTTCACTAAGCAAACTGATAAGTTTTCAGGAACTAAAATGAGTAGAAACTTAAGGGCTCACATTCCAAACTAAACTGAGCTTACTGAGATAGTAGGCCAACTGACTAGCTTCTGAGCAGTCAGTAGGATTGTTATCTCTACTGAGCTTCTGAAAGCACAACTCTGACTTAGCTTATTTGGTTCGTTGCTGATCCGTCCTTGTTGCCCCTGAGGACCATCAGTTTAACTGAACATTTTAGGAGCTTCCTGACTAAGTCTGAAAGAGCATTTTCCTGAGTTTTCGGGAAAATCTGACATCAGTGTATTCCCCCCCCCCCCCATACACTGATTTATACTCGTTTCGGGACCAACATACCCCTTTCACCGAATTAATATTTTTCAGATTTTGTTGAGTAAAGGGCGTGAATGGCAAGCGATGGAGGCGGGTTGATGAGAAGCAAGGATTAATAAGATAATGGACAAGAATTAAATTGCAAGTTATTTGGTTGATTGTTTTTGCAAGAGTTTGTTTTAAGTTATGATACTTCTTGATTTTCTTGAGGAGTTTGATTACATGCTTATGATTTGATTTAGTGCATGGACACGTAATTGACTAAGGTAGTTTCTTTGATTTTAATATGAAGTATATGAATTTTAGTTAATTACAATATATGTTTTCAATGAGTATTATGCTTATTTTATTTGATTGATGAATCATGAAAGGTGAAATCTTTATATTATGATGAATTTTGTAGGTTTAGGATGTATATTAGATACATATATTTATTAGGAATTTTATAAAATTATTAAATATAAGTTTTAGTATTTTGCATGTGTAGGGTTTGATGTGTTTCTGTCTTCCAGTAAGCTTTAAGGGATTTTACGGTTTTATGATTCAAGTATTTTCATAAATTAATTACAGTTTTAAATTAGCTTTCCAATGCATCCTGAATCATATTATTTGGAGTTGAAACGAATTAGTTATGAATTTTTGAAAAATAAGTGGCAGTTTGTTGGGATTTCCGAATCTCGCGAATTTTTAATAGAAATCAGTTACGGATAAAATTTCAATGTTTAATTCATGAGAAGTTATTTGATTTTAGTCCCATAAGTTTTTAAAAGAAAGAAAAGAATTTATTCCAAGCATGTTAGTTTACGTTCTAAAGGATATTTTCCAAATCATTAATTAAAAGTAAGACTTCCGTTGCAATGAGATGAATAGAAATTTAGGGCGTGACAGACTTATGAATATCAGAAGTGATACTCACCCTGATTAAGATTACACTTGCCCTCACTGAGTGAGTCCTTACCTGAGCGTGATTAGAGCACTTAGTAGGAACATCCTCTATGGAAGTCTTCAGGATGACTTCACTCAGTCTTCTAGACCATCTTCAGGTTCTTTAGGATCAGCTTCAGGTCAGTTGTCATCAGGACGAATTAAGCCTTCAGGGTTGGATGCTCTTCTGACTTCAGATCTTGTGGACGTCTCCCTTAATCTTCAGTCTTCAGTGCGTTCACCCTGAACTGAATACATGTGAACAGAAAATTTATTCTAACCTGACTATCCTGAAATCTATCATCCTGACGAACTATACTTAGGCAAATTATCAAGCGGTTTTGGGATCTAATCAAAACACTAAGATTGTCCCAACAATTAGTATGTCCAGGTTCCTATAGTTATAGCCATTGAATATGGAGTCTTCGAAACATGCAGTCTTATATTTTGCTATCATCAAAATCTATCTAAAACATGATCCTAACATAACATAAATAAAAAAGAAACTTAACTTTTTTATGATGAAAAAATATTTAATTAGTAGACAAGTTCCGAGAGTAACTTTTTTGTTATAAAAAAAAGTATTTAATTAGTAGACAAGCTCCGAGATAAATAAACTTGTTGAGTATTTGCTAAAAATCCTCAGCCCTTGGATTGATCCCACACACTACTACAATTAAGAGCTTGCATAGCTCTGCTTAGAGAGCTTATTTGCTAATGAGATACCTAAGTTGAGCTCTCCAATCATATACGAAAATAAAAAAAATTATAATATGTTTACATAGCAGTTAAAAATATGAGAATGCGGTTTAAAACCGATATAAAAGGTGAAAGCGGTGAAAAACCACTATATCTTAAAGCGATTATGAACTGCTATGGGCTTTCATTGGTTGAAACCGCTACGAAGCCCAATTAGAGTCCCTTTTTAAACCAAACCCTTTCCTTCATCTGTATTCCACATTTGATTTCAAAACAAAAACTATATATATATATATACTCTCTTTTCCTTAGGCGACATCACGGCTGAAGGCCACCGCTCGCTAAAGTCCGCCGCTCTCCCCCTGAAATCGTAGATCTAACGGCGTAGATCTGAAGGCTGCCGCTCATGGCCGAAAGTTTGGACCCGCACGTCTTGAAACGGAGTAGACCTGAACCACACGTCTGGAAGCGGTAATTGTAGTGGAAGATCCATTATTACTTTGTAGTGGAAGATTTGTCTGGAAACGGTAACTGCCTATATAAATATATGTATATATGATGCTTGTATTAGATGATCTGATATCCTGAAAATTTATTTAAGCATATGTTTTATGATATATAATATCATATTCCGAAATGAAGCATTAGTAGGTTAGGCTTCAAGTTGGAAAATTCAATTAATTAGGAGAATTTTTTTTTATTTTTACTATTTAAAACGTTGGAAGATTTTAGGAGGACTATGATTGGTCTTCACACTCAAGATGTAAATTTTCATGTGACACGCTATAAGTAACTGCACCTTCAATGCTTATAGATCACCATATTGCACCTTCAATGCTTATAGATCACCATATTGCATTTTGAGTTTGAAAATAGAAATATCTCTTCCGTGGAGAACAATCCCACTTTTTTTCTTGAATCAACACCTTTACTAATTATCATTAACAACAGTTTGACAAATCATTCAACATTCTCTTAAGTTTTCAATTTTTTCATTTAACAATCCCAGAATAGTTCATGATCATTTTTTCACACCTAAAGCTCAACCAACAGAAATCAATGAAAGTCATTGTTCAAATTCTTCTAGTGTAAGTTCAAAAGATGTGACTGGATTTGTTAGATCTGGTACACAGTACAAGGCTCATTGGAAAAAGAATGAGGATAGGTAAGATACGTTAATTATGTTTATTTATTGTGGAAAATGGACTAATATCATTGCTTTTAATTTCGATTGCCATATAGGGAAATTATTAGCTTGGTAAAGCAACACGAATGGGAAAATTGAATAAATTGTCCAAATAGATACTTGGAAGAAATGGAAAAGAATGTAGAGAGTGATGGCAAAATTATTTGGGGCCTAGTATCAAGGTTTTTTCTTTTCACTCGCTCACTATGTGCATATATTTTGTCTTTACTTTAATTAGAGTATAATGTTTCTCTTATTTTCTTGTACAATCTTCAAATCTTTACTAGGATATATTTTAGTAATGTATGAATTAATTCATAATTGTCATTAATTAGGGGCAAGTAAGATTTCAAAGAATTTGTTGATGATTGATCTGCACTTGATTAACTTTGTTATGCACTCCCTTTTCTATTTATTTGGTTTGTTAATTAGTTTCAAGTTTTTGATTAATTTTTTACATGATTAAGAGACTAGAGTTTTTTTCACAAAAAGAGCCAATAATTTAGATGGTTGTCCATGAATTACGTTAACAAAAGATCCCATAAATCTTGTTTAACGGGAATTTTATGGTGAACTCGTTAAAATATTTTAATGTATATATGGTAATATTTATTGTCCTATGATGTATCATGTTTCAATAACTTTGAGAAGAATAATTCATAATCAATTTTTAAAGAAATGATCATTTGTATGTTTAATGTATTATTTCATATGCTTAAAAGTATTATTTTGGAATAGAGATCTTGTGAATCTATATAGTTAAAATTGAAGTCCAGATCAATTAAGACTGTTGTGTTACCCATATTTTTCCAAAAAAAAATAAAGGAAAAAAAAAAGACAGAATTCTCAATATTTGCTCAAAATCCTCAACCCATGAACATCTCATATCAAAGGTTAACATTGCATGCAGAGGGGTACAAGTGATTAGGTGCCACACACCCCATAATATTATAATTCAGGAGCTCCGTCAAAGTCGAGACGGTGGGAATTGGTAATCGCGCCACAATTTCCGTCGGATCTGAGAAGTAGAATTATAATAAGGTTTTTGTGAAGGGTTTGATGATCTGCTCTTCTTTGACGCCGTTTCCGGTTTAGGTACAGATTTATTACTCAAATGCCATTTCACTCATATCTGTTTATGTGTTGATTTGATATCTTCTGCGGTTATAATTTTTTGTTTTGCTGAGTTTATTTAAGTAGCTTTCGGTGAATTATATGTTGAGTTTGCATGTGTTGTTAACAGATTTGTTTTGAGGAAAAGGTTGGAATGCATGTGTTATTTATGGTTTTATTTTGGGGGATAAACTGGATTTTCAAGTGTTACTCATAATTTCTTTAACTGGGGTGAAATTTTGATTTGGCAGAGTGATGCTTCACTAATTCCCAGCGGATCGAGTGTCTATTGTGTAAGTTTTTATTATTATTTTTATTTTTTAATTATTTGGTTATAAGTTCGTTCGTACTCTTTGTGAATTTTGCTTATGTCTGCGTGGTTTGATGAGTTCTGGACTTGGTTTATCTGTATGTATCAGCTTGAATAATTTGAGTTCCAAAAAAACAAACACATTCTTTAACTTTGAGAATACATTGATAACACTTTCCATCTCTTTCCATGGAAAGCAGTCTCAATTTTTGGCTTGCAGCATTATCTTCAAAAATTATTACTAAAAATGAGACTAATGTAGTGATTTTAATTTCAATTTTTCTACTCCATGTAGAAAACTGATCATTTTGGTGGAGAAATATGGAATGGGGCAATGGACTTTACTAGCAAAAGATATACCCAAAAGAAATGGAAAGCAGTGCAGAGAGATGGCACAATAACTTGAGACCTACTCTCAAGGTTTTTTTTTTTTTTTTGAGATTTTCTTTGGTTTAGTGCTAGACAGTGTTAACTATTTTCGTGGGACCATGCACTAATACATATTTTCACTTAGAGAGCTCTAATAAGAGCTCTCTAAGAGACAGCTATCTAAGTAAACCTCCCACTTAGAGAGCTATCAATAACAGCTCTTTAAGTTCAAAGCCACATAGAGAGCTGTTATTACAGGTCTCTAAGTGGGAGGTTTACTTAGATAGTTATCTCTTAGAATGCTCTAAAGTGCTCTCTAAGTATAAATCTGTATTAGTGATGTTTGCAATTTATTTTAATGGGTGGAACAAAATATGCCAAAAAATATAATCAAATCTGTTGAGTTTAAATTATCATGGGACTAAAATGCAATATACCTATATAATACATATGTAAATTTTCATTTTAGGGTAACAATTATGTATATATATATATACATATGTGTGTGTGTGTTATATGATCATGTGCAGGAAATTTGGTGGTAGATCATTACCCTATGCTTCTATCGGTGTAATTTTTTTTGCTTTTACAGTAACATGCAATGCTATATTATATTTTTTTACTTTCCCTAATCTCCTCTCGTTGTTTTGCGTTCACATTTGACTCAAACCTTCAAGCTTCGCTTTCCCCCATTTAGCTAGAAAGAGGAACTTCCCCTAGATTATAATCTTGTTCCTTGCTGCATACTTTAAAGAATTTTATGAAATATTTGGAGTTACCTAAAATCCTCATGAGATGATTAATAAATTATGATTAATAAATTGTTGTAGTGTAACATTATTTTGTACGATCATTTATTATATAGTTCTTAACATATTTTTTTATTATTGTTACACACATACTTTATCATTTATGACAGTTGTATATGCCAATGATGACAACGGTGTGCAGAACGAGATTCGGAAAAATTATTATTTTTTGTTGGAATTCTTATTTAAAAACATGTTAAAAATAATTCGCTCGAAATATGGAAAAGATTTGGTTGGGGAGAGGCTAGTTTACTAGTTTTCACGGGTAGGGACGAATCCAAAATTTTTTATCGCAGGGGCATAACGCTATAAAATATAAAATATATAAAGAATTTCGTCGTATATAACAATTCAAATAATTTATAAATTTAAATATTTGTATATGATTGGCTCATTAATGTAATTTAAATATAGAGTTTATATATTTTAACGTCCCGTGACTTTACTCTAGTTTGATTTTGGTCCTCATGGAATACACATTTGAAATTAGTCTTGTAAGTTTGAATTTTTTTGAATTTGGTCCTTTTACCTGCTATAACCGGTAACCTAACAAGTAACCCATTATTTTTTTTTAATTTCTCTTTTTTTACTAAACACATGAAATATATATACAATCATAATTAATTAATAATTAAACAAACTATAATTAATTTACACATGTCATTTATATTCACATACATATATCATATATAGCTATGTATGTATATATCTAGCTTTATAATTAATTAATATTTTAAAATATAAAAATACTACACTTAATTTCTTAACAACTATATAATTATAATAATTATACTAATTATATTATTATTAAAAAATAACAAACATATACAATCACATATACATGGACACACATGTACAAATTTATATACATCATATATAAATAAAAAAGGAAATTAAAAAGAAGATGAAGTGATGAATAATACGGTTAATATCTACATTTGTGAGTTGAATTTTTTTTTAGAAGATGAACAGTGCATGTGTGTCAATATA